>CATKHJ010141553.1:0-24064 GCA_949750685.1 Vernicia montana | reverse complement strand
AAACAATTTCAAAAAAATTAAAAAAATAATCAATTAAATAAAAAAATTCAAAAAGTGCTATTTAGTCTCTAAAAACTATTATGTGATTAATTAATATATTAATGATTGATGAAAATTAAATATAACACGGTACTAATTTATGTGATTATAAGTTAGGTTTTAATTTTTTATCGCCCCTTGTTAGATTTTTTAATTCACCCCTATTTGAATGTTATTTATAGATATTAATGAAAGATATTTTAGATTTTGCAATTCTTATGTTCATTTGATTGTTTAATTTTTGTTTTGTCTCTGAAATTTAATTTTTAATACTAAATAAAGATGTGTATAATGATCAACAAAATATCATCATTTCATTAAAACATTCAATCATTACACAAAATAAAAAAATAATTTTCACTCACTCGTACCCCTAAAACTTAAATTTAATTGATTACTATTATTAACCTGTAGGCTAAAAAAATACTTTTTGAATTTTTTATTTAATTGATTAATTTTTTTTGAAACTGTTTTTTTTTAATCCTACTTTTTGAAAAAGCATCCTGTTTTTTCAAAAATACTTTTCAAAATTGAAAAAACTGAAAAAAAAAAATTAGAAACACTTTTCTGAAAAATTATGTCAAACGGAACTTATGAAATCAATGTTATTTCGTCTGATTTTATAGTATACGCATTGCCCAAAGTTTGACCAAGGACTAATTTGACAAAAATTGCCAAGTATGAGGACTTTGATGACAAAAAAGGTGATTTTATCCTAATTTGTCTCCAAGTGCCAAGTTTGAAGACTAATTTGACCCTTTTGCCACCAGTTAGGTGACTATATGGGTCTTAATTAATTACAAGGTTTCTTTATTTCTTTTTTTTTTTCTTTAGATGAATTAATTATTAGGCTTACAGCTTGTTTGAATTGGGTAAAAAAAGGAAATGAAGAGTAAGGGATAAGAGGATAACTTTATACCCTTATTTGAAAAGAGGAAGACAATTTAAATAAGAAATAAGGAAGGGTAAGGCTTCCTCTTCTCTTTTCTTAAAAACTTATATTTTTTTTATACTCCAAATTAAAATGTAAAGAAGAGGAAGATGAAAGGTAATAAATTTTAAAATATTCATTTCCTATTATATTCTTGATTAAAATAAAAAAAATCCAACTTTATGGCATAATCTTAAGGGTATTTTTTTTTTTTTTTAATTTAGACCTTATTTGGTTAGCTGAAATAATAAAATTGGAATGGAAATAAAATATTTATTTCAAAATTTGTATTGTTTAATAAATTGGAATAAAAGACCTGAAATAAAATTAAAATATTTCATGATTTTTATTATTGAGGGATAAATGAGAATCAATAAGAATAAAAAAGATGGGAATAAAAATTTAAACGCAAGAGTGAAATATACAATGATAAAAATACTTTTTGTTTGAAAATTGACTTAATAAAAAAAATTATTTAAAATTAAATAATATTAAGAAATATATATATATATATATATATATATATATATATATATATATATATAATAGAAGAATTAATCCATCATTTAATTATTAATATTAATTAAATATTTAGAAAATATATATTTATTATACGTATATACACGTATACATTTTTATTTTCTAGTTATATAATTTCTAATTTTTTATATAATTATATATATATATATACACTATTAATTTATTTTCAATTTTCATTTATCTTTTTGTAAATTAATTTCATTAAATTCATTCCAAATTTTACATGCCAAAAACATATTTTTCATTCTATAATTTTATTTTCATTCTCATATTTTACTTACCAAACACAATATGCAGGATTTACATTCCAATTCCTATTCTCATAATCTCATTCCGATTGAATTATTTTTAATCCAATTCTTACATACTTGGAAACCAAACAAGCCTTTAGCACTTACCATTGCTTGTGCTTCCTCTCAATTAAAGGAACAAGGGTAATATTATTATGTACACTGTCCCGTTCTTCTCTGCCCTTACATTTCCCTATTCTTCCTTTAATTACCTTAAACTTCACTTCATCCAAACAAGCTGTTACACAGTGATAAAGTCATAAAATTTTTTTTTATGAAATGTCAAATTTTTTAGACTATAATTTACATTAAGATGATATATATATAATTAAGATCAATTTCTATATACTTAAAGAAATTTTTTACTTAAAATAAAAAATATATATATATATAATATGTGACTAAATTTTTATAATTTTATAGTTAAAATTTTTTGTATTTTAGAGGTGCCCTATCTGCCTTTAGCTCCGTGATTGTTGTTACGATCCCATACAAAACATTCAATTCGTTTATTGGATGTTCCTTCATCTTTATCCGGTTCAATTTTTTCTATATAAATTTAATATAGAAAAAAAATAGAATCATGGCGTTACGGTTATACTACCAATTTCATTTCATATTCTTAAAATTTGTTAAATTCTCTTCAAATCATTCAATAGGTTTAACGTAATTGATTTGATTGAAGCAATCATGAATATTCTTTTATTCATATTCATAATAATAAAATATATGTAACATGAAAAAATCATAAACATTATTATGCAAAAGAGATTTTCAATCCAATAAGTCATTCCAAAACTACTAAATCACATGAAATATTAACTATATTCAAATATAGTTAATATTTCATGTGATTTAGTAGTTTTGGAATGACTTATTGGATTGAAAATCTCTTTTGCATAATAATGTTTATGATTTTTCATAAACATTATTATGAATATTAACTATATTTATATTTAAATTTTTCATTGAATAATTAATTAAAATTTTGTGTGTTTTATTTGGTATCTTAAGTATTTTTCATATGGGAAAGAATTGTTAAAGTTCATACTCTAATTAACTCTATTATGAGATAGATACTAAATTAAATTATTTGTCCAATAAAAAAAATTTAAGTTAAATTTACTAAAAAATTAAATACTCAATATGAAATTTATTTCCAATCTAAATACAGTCAAATTATTTTAAAAATATGAACTATTGCTTTTTTTTTTTTTTTGTATAAATTTGTCACAACATAATATATTATATAGTGACATATTTATTTCTTGTAATTAATTACCTTTGGTTAACATTTATATATTTGAATATATGTGTGTAAATGTAAAAAAATATATATATATATATATATACTTTGATGTATTTTTATTAATAATAAATACCAAAAGAAATAATGTCTTCTTATTAAATTTGATTGATAGGGACTAAATAAAGTAGAATAGGAAAGTTTAAATATATATAAAATTACACCAAAAAAAAAAAAATCAGAAAAAGCATTTTAAATTTTAACTACACAAATCATATCCGTATGGGGCGTTGACTGAAGGTAGGTGGAAAACCGAGTATTCGAATGACTATTAATTGCCCTTTGCCAAGTTGCATCAGTTATTGTTTGACTCCTTGACTTTATTTAAATTTAAATTAATAAATAATAATAAAATTATAAATAATTTTAAATATCATAATTACGTTTAATACAATAAAAATAATTATATAATTTATAATATAAAATAAAAATAATTATTATTATTTATTTTTATCAACTTATTTTCTTTACTTAGTGACATATTATTATCCAAAAACTAATTAATTATATGCAAATGCGTTGGTGTGAGGCTGTGATGACAACTTTACATTAGACCTACGTCTCAACAACTTTGATAATACAGCACTAATTTTCTTTTTTTTTTTTTGTTTCCTTGCAACTGAGATAGTACAACACTACTTAATCAATGTAGAAGTTATAAAATCATTCACGGATTGTTATTTTATATTCAATTTATTTCTTATTTTTTACTTTAAAATATATAAATATTGTAAAATTTAATTCATAAATTTTTCTTGTGGTTTAATTAGAGAATATTAATTATTTATTTATGTATTAAATTATTAAAGTGTGACAAAAGAAAATTTGGTCTATAATCTCTTAATTAAGACTATATATATATATATATATATATATATATATATATATATATATATATATATAATAAAATTATCTTAATTTCATATTTTCTGAAAATAATTTTTTTTTTCTTTTGAATTCGAAAATAAAATGTTACACAAATGAAAATTAGGAAATTTAGGTAGAAAATTTTTTAATTTCATATTTTTTACTATAGAAGTTCTCTGCTAGTTATTTTATCAGTGATATAATTACAAATAAAAATCAATAGTGTTTCATTATATATATATATATTAATTATAAATTTAATTTGACTGAAATTCAAGCTTAAAAACTTCTCAATAATTAAATTAATTTCAGTACCATTGAATTCAAAAGCTCATTGATATTAAATTATCACTTGATACTTAAATTTTGTTTATTTTGCGAAAAATATTTTCTTAATCAATAAAAAATTAAGTCATTTTTAAAGAAAATGACTTATTCTTTTTAAAACGATATCATTTTTTAAAATTTAATAAATTCATTATAATGAAAAAATATATATATATATAAATATAAATTTATTAATCTGTCGATCACCGATAATCACTATAGGAGATCACCGATGATCACCACAAGTCTCCGGTGATCACTGATAATCACCACCAATCGCTGGCAATTATCAAATTTATTATTTTTATGTAATTTTTCTTTATATTTAACAATAAAATATAAAAAATATGTAATTCTTGTATGTTTAAATATATTTATAGTCATATAAATTAAAATTTTTAATATTTTTTAACTAATTTTTAATATTATAATTAAACAATATAAAATTAGTTATTTGAAAAGTATTTTTCTTGAAAAACATTTTTCAAAGACAAATTATTTTTTCGAAACAAGTTTAATTATTAAAAAGTTTATGGATGAGTATAAATAATATTAATTTATTACCATATATTGAATATATATTTATTATTAGATTATGTTTGAATGGGTATGAATCAAATTTATTTTGCATCTTTCATATATTTACAATTATCCTTTAGTTTAATATATTATTAATTTACAATAATTTAATCAATTAAATTATATTTTAGTTTGGCATATAATTTTAAAATTGTCTCACCTATCATTATATTAATTTAATTATATATATATATATATATATAATTAAGTCAAATAAAATGAGCGAGTAACGATTCCAAAAGGAGAAGGAAATTAAGAGTGGGGAAAGAAGTGTAAAAGCGTGAGAAGCAAAAGTCAAAAAAAAAAAACAAAATCGCGTTGCAACAGCACCACACCAAATTTGGTGCGGTGAAAGGCGCTGAGTTGTATTGTATCTCGTGGGTTGGAGAAGGAGTCCCGAAAGAAGAGGGGAATATACCGGTGGATATTTGATTATATATATATATATATATATTACTTTTTTATTTTTATTGTTGGGTCCACAAAACTTATGGTGGGGGCCTAAGGAGGTTGTTGTTGCATATAAATACACAATCAAGTCTTTCACTCTGTTTTATAACACAGCCACCAGCCACCACACCTGCTATGCCAAGTCTTTTCTATCTCCATTTCCCAACACTCTCTTCTCTTTTTTCTTGAAATTAATTAAAATCCACACCAAGATTCAAAAGGTTAGTTTCAGACTTCTCTTATATGCGTATAATATTTATTTAACTTGTTTGTTCTTATATTCTATGAGTTTTGATTAAAGGAAATGTTCTGCATATTCAAATATCACTTGGGTTTCTTTTTGCATGCAAAATAAAGATAAACATAAGGTTCTTTTTCTTTTTAAATTAAATCCATTTATATTATATTTTTAATTAGTTTTTTTCCTTTTTAAAAAAGATATGAAAGAAAAGATTTTCTATATATACTCGCTCCAACGTTGACAGTCTTAACTATTAAAGAAATGGGAAATTTTCTTTCTTTTTCTTGAGATTTTGTTTTCATATGACTGTTGTTATATTAGAGATCAAAAGTTTTTGAATGGGAATGGAATATTAATTAATAGTATTAGATTGTTTTTCAATTTCACATGTAGACTTTACCCTCAAAAATTGCCATCATGAACGGGTATTTCTTAACATATAATACTCGCCCTGATTTTAGGATCTTGCCCATGTTTAATTAATTAATTAATTAATTAATTTTAATTATTTCTTTTTGTCTACATAAAGAATTCTTTTAGTCCAATTGAGTTGACCTGGTAATTTTTTTTTATTCATTTCATTTTTTTTTTCCTGGATTTTAAAGGGGTGTGTGATTTTCTATGCATAAATTTATTTATATTATTAAGTAATAATAATATTATATGTAATGTCTTTTGTTAGTATTAATATATTTTATGAAGGTGAAGGAAAGTAGGTAACTTTATTGTCTGTTCATGTAAGCAATTTCTTAGGATTTTTCCTTTGTATCAGTGCTTCACTTTTCCTGTAGTGATGGAGGCTTTTGCTTTTTCTAGAAAATTAATAAACTTTTTCCAATTATACAGACAATAATTTTGTCTGGTGAGAAAGGAATTTCACAATACAGAAATATGCCATTTCAATCTACTTTTACACTTTCGGTTTATTTTCTTCCAATTTTGCTCATAAATCTCTTTATAGGTGTCCAAATTTTCAAAAATAGAGGAGCAGTTGGACCTACCAAATTATCTAGTTGACTAATTGTAAAATCTTGTAGAATATTAATATTGCCCCTGCAAAAAATAACCTAGCATGATCTACAGGTTATTAAAAGACAAAATCTGGATGTTACTATATTATAAGTATGTATTTGTTGTTAATTAGTTGTTTTATTATAAAGTATCAAATTATGTTAAATTAATGTGGTTAAATTCAATATTTGTTGCCTATAAAATTCTTATACTTTTGTTCAATCTTTGCAGAGAAAATAAAGAGCTTGTGAATTGAGCTAGCCATGGCTAAGGAATTACAGGTTCTTAATGCTCTTGATGTAGCAAAAACACAATGGTATCACTTCACAGCAATTATAATTGCTGGAATGGGATTTTTCACAGATGCATATGATCTCTTTTGCATATCTCTTGTGACCAAATTACTTGGCCGCATATATTACCATGTTGATGGTGCAGCTAAGCCTGGAACTTTGCCTCCTAATGTAGCAGCTGCTGTTAATGGTGTGGCATTTTGTGGAACTCTTGCAGGCCAGCTCTTCTTTGGCTGGCTTGGTGATAAAATGGGGCGAAAAAGGGTCTATGGTATGACTCTAATGCTTATGGTGATATGTTCAGTCGCCTCAGGTCTTTCTTTCGGAAACACTGCAAAATCTGTTATGACAACTCTTTGCTTCTTTAGATTCTGGCTTGGTTTTGGTATTGGTGGTGATTACCCTCTTTCTGCTACTATTATGTCTGAATATGCAAATAAAAAGACTCGCGGTGCTTTTATTGCTGCTGTTTTTGCTATGCAAGGATTTGGAATTTTAGCGGGAGGAATTTTTGCTATAATTTTATCATCTGCTTTTAAGGCCAGGTTTGATGCTCCTGCTTATAAGGTTGATGCTATTGCCTCAACTGTCCCTCAGGCTGACTTTGTTTGGCGAATAATTTTAATGTTTGGTGCACTTCCTGCTGCTCTTACTTACTATTGGAGGATGAAGATGCCTGAAACTGCCCGTTACACTGCCCTTGTTGCAAAGAATGCGAAACAGGCTGCTTCTGATATGTCAAAAGTTCTGCAGGTGGATTTTCAGGCAGAGGAGCAGAAAGTTCAGCAACTTTCTCAGGATCAATCCAATGCATTTGGTTTGTTCTCTAAAAAATTTCTTCATCGCCATGGACTACACTTACTTGGAACAACAACCACTTGGTTTTTACTTGACATTGCATTTTACAGTCAGAATTTGTTCCAAAAAGATATATTTAGTGCAATTGGGTGGATTCCTCATGCAGAGACTATGAATGCTATTGAAGAAGTTTATAGAATTGCCAGAGCACAAACACTTATTGCTTTATGCAGTACTGTGCCAGGCTATTGGTTTACTGTAGCTTTCATTGACAAAATTGGAAGATTTGCTATCCAATTAATGGGATTCTTCTTTATGACAGTGTTTATGTTTGCATTGGCAATTCCTTACAATCACTGGACTCACAAGGATAATCGAATTGGATTCGTGGTCATGTACTCATTAACTTTCTTCTTTGCAAATTTTGGACCTAATGCCACCACATTTGTTGTGCCTGCTGAGATTTTCCCAGCAAGATTAAGGTCTACTTGCCATGGAATATCAGCTGCATCAGGAAAACTTGGGGCAATAGTTGGTGCATTCGGGTTTTTATACTTGGCTCAGAACAAGGACAAGGCTAAGGCAGATGCAGGGTACCCTGCAGGCATTGGTGTGAGAAATTCACTCCTTGTTTTGGGTGTAATAAACTTTTTGGGCATATTGTTTACTTTCTTGGTGCCTGAATCAAAGGGGAAATCTTTGGAGGAGATGTCAGGTGAGAATGAAGATGATAATGAGCCAGAAGTGAACTTGGAGCAAAGTACATATAATAGCAGAACAGTTCCAGTTTAGATTAGTACTGATGCCAGATTCTCTACAATAATATTGTACAAGTGTTCTTTATCAATTTCCGGCATGAAAAGCTTGAATGTTTTTTTTGCCTTTCATTTTTCTTTTTCTAGTAGTTCTTTTCCTCATTTAGCTGCTGAAACTCAAGAAAACATTAATTATGAGAAATATTTTACATTGTCTTGGCTTCTGTTGATCTTTTTGCTTCATAACTGTCTTCTTTAGTGTAATAGAGACAGAAAAGTATTATCTTCTCCTCTTTTTTTTTTTTTTTTTTTTTTTTTGGAGTTGTCAGATAAATTTTAATTTAATCTCTCCCATTATGAGACAGACATTCAATTTTTGGTACCAAACAAACATTCCTATTGGGCTAAAAGGAGTGAAAGTAGGAACAACCAATATTCAGGGTCCCATATATTGAACTTTGGAATATGCACTTAGTCTACTTAGGTTGAGTGTTGTAAATTGCAAGTAAACCTAATAATATTGTAGCAGGTGAAAAAGTAAATGACACTATTCACATTTCCACATTTTCAGTTCCATCAGATATGGACTTTATGTGATGACTTTTTATTTTTAACCATTTCCTAGAACAGAATTTGTTTTTTGGCTTTATAATTTGCTCAACCAATCTCATGGATGGGAATATTAAGGAAAGCAAGTGGGAGGTGGTTAAACATTTGCAAGTTCACACTGCCTTTCTAGGTTTCTAAATCATACCATACCAATTTGTTTCATAAAGAGTTGTCAGAATCTTCACTTAAAAATTGATTGCCTGATAAAAAGCTTTTAAGTTAACTCAAAATTTCAATTCTCTTGGCTGGATGGAATCTATAGACAGCCTAAAACTGAAGCAAAACCAGAAGTATATAATTTTTTTTTAATGTAAACACTTGATTGCTATACTATAATTAGTCCAATAACATTAATTATTCTAATACCAATTAAGGCGTTAAATTCAATTTTAGCATGTTCAAGTCAATTGGTGGTCCAATTTGTTATAAAACTTAACATTTAGAAGAGTTCTTTTTTGAGCTTTACCTACTTCAACTTTTTTTCTCGCCTCTCTCTAGACTTAGTTGCTCCCTTTCTTAGGGTTTCAAAGGGGGTTACCCTTTGGTGGCTCCGACCACCGAAAGGGATACCCATCTTCATTTTTTTTTCCTAATTAGATATCTAAATAAGTTTTTTTTTTCTCCCATTTAAATCAGGATTTTTTAGTTTTGGAGCAAGTCTCTCTACGGCGGTATTGCCGTCTCTCTCTTTGGCTTAGTCCGGCTCTTCCACTAGACAATCCTCTCTATCAAATTATTCAGTCATGAAGGATGGTGGGAGAGAGAAGATTTGGCTAGCTCTGACCTAGAAATCTCTGGATTTGTGATCTTCAACTCTAGTCTGGTATTTTTTCTGAGATCCTTGGCCCCTGATAGAGAAACGAGTCTCCCATGGCATAGCCAAAATAGACGATGGTACTTGGTTCCTATTAGGCTTGCCTTGCCTCTAGTTCTCTTCAGCAGTAGAGGATTTTTGATAAAGCTTGATGGTATAAAGCTCTAAGGGGAAGTCTAGTTGCATATTTCTTTCTGGTGGTGGCATCCTCACATTTTTTGTCTCCGACAATGGTGATGGTAGAGGTGCAGACAACGGCAGAGTCTTTTGGACGAGAGGAGAGATGTCATGGATATATGTAGCATTTAGAAATTTCTTTAGACCTTTGGGCATTAGCTCTCACAGACCCTTTATCTGTATTTGATTTGAACTTGAAGCCCATAGTTAAAAACTTAAAATGAGTAGTTTATACTTGGACTCTATGTCCTGTAAAACTGTAATTTCCTGGGCTTTCTTATGGTTGTAATTTATAATTATACTCATTTGGACTTTATGCTCCTCTAATGCAATGCTAGCATTTTATTCTTGAGAAAAAAAAAAAACATTTGAGTAAACTATAGACACAAAATTCAATTTGATCTTGATTGAAAGTTGACATTGAGACTTGAAAAGTTTCAGGACTCAATCCTGAGTGCTAAGAAAAGTTTTCACTGCCATCATCCTTTAAAAACTGAAAGATGGAATTCAAACAGGGAAAACCTCTTATAAAAATGATTTCAATTGTACACTTAAATATAATTTAGGGATATGTACATACAACTAAATAATAAAAGTGCATACAACTTAATAATAGATTCATATTTAAATCCCTTTTATTTTACTAAAAGGAATCAATTATTATATTTCATTTCTTTTTAGTTTTTATAATATTAATAATCACATTGATTAAAATTTTCTCATAAATTTTAATGAAGTTACTTAATCCATATATTTTAACTTTTAAACCTAAAATCTAGAGTTTTACATAAAGAAAAAATATCTCAAGTTAATTTAATTATAAGAAAACCTAATTAGCTGCTATAATATAAAACCCATAGTATAGACAAATTATTTGTTTATTATTTGTCACAATTGAGTATTGTTATATAGTTTACTACATACATGTATAAATAACTATATTTTAATTCCAAAAATTAACTTATTTGGTAAAAAAAGTTGCTTCTCATCTTATATAAATGATGATTTTTTTCTTATTTACTAATCCTACCATGGTGAAGCCATCTTATGGCTAAAAAAAACTATATTTTTATTTGGATAGACACGAGATATCTATCAATCTAACATTATGCTTAAGATTTTTTTTTTTTTTTTTTATAATATATAGGACATTTTAGAGTTGAAATCTTAATACCTTTTCTTCTAAAATATTTTTCAATGTAACAACTAAAAAAGAATAGAAAAAAAGAAAAGTGTGATCACCTTTTTATTCAGAATTGACAGTTTTTTAAACCTAAATATTCACTTCTTTAAATAAAGGCTCTCCGCAGTCTATATATCAAATCTTTGAACGAAAATTAATGGTGTAGGTCACTTATATACTGAAAAGTTAAGTTATTTTTATTTGCATATATCCCTAATTGAAAGCTTAAGGTTATTTTTATTTGCACATATCCCTCATTGAAAGCTTATATACCATAGATTAAGTTAATTAATTATATTGCTCATTATTTATAGACTAAAACTAAAGGTCTTGAACTTGATTAATTCAATTAGAATTAATTTAGGGATAACAATCTAAAAAAAAATAGAAAAAAAAAAAAAGAAAAACTGAAACAGTAGTTAGTGAGATTATTATGCCACAGAATTTAGGAGTAGAGATTTGAAATTAGTTATGATATATTAAAGATTTGGGTGTTTGCTGGGGAGAAAAATCGGTTACACGAATAAGAGGGAAACTAGGGAATATACTAGTGATATATTCTGGTTTGTTAGGGGAAGTTTTTGTGTATAAAATTAGAAAATTAAACCCACCATTTCTGTATCACTCAATATTAATTTTAGCTCTCTCTTTCACTTTCGATTTGAAGCAAAGGCAGATTCAGGCAAGTCATCAGAGCTAGCTTCTTTATGCATGACTCTATCATTTAAGCTTTTAACTGTTAATATTTTGTGCTCTTTCATAATTTTTTAAATTTAATTGCATATGCAAGTGCAACATTATATATATATATATATATATATATATATATATAGCACACGAGATTTTTTGTATTTGTGAATTTAAAAAGAATCATATAGCCAGTCCCAATTAATTTTGGGATTAAGACTAAGTTGAGTTATTTAATGGTCCGATAATAATTCCACCCTATTTAATAGTTCTTTAATTTTCATGTCTAGATTACACTTCCTTAAATTTACAAAGATTTGTTTTGTTCAACAAGACTTAATGTTCTTAATCATATATAAATTATGTATCTTTTGTTGAATTTTTGCAGATTCAAGATAAAGATCAGCAGAAAAAGTTTTTCTCAACTGGGTATTGCAAGAAATGGCCAAGGAACAATTACAAGTGCTTAATGCACTTGATGTGGCAAAAACACAATGGTATCATTTCACTGCAATAGTAATTGCTGGTATGGGTTTTTTCACTGATGCATATGATCTTTTCTGCATATCCCTTGTCACAAAATTGCTCGGTCGCATATATTATCATGTTGATGGTTCAAAAAAGCCAGGATCATTGCCTCCAAATGTATCAGCAGCTGTGAATGGTGTAGCCTTCTGTGGAACTTTATCAGGCCAACTCTTCTTTGGTTGGCTTGGCGACAAACTAGGCCGAAAAAAGGTTTATGGAATGACTCTTTTGCTTATGGTCATATGTTCTATTTGTTCAGGCCTTTCTTTTGGGAAAACCCCAAAAGGAGTTATGATAACTCTTTGCTTCTTTAGATTTTGGCTTGGTTTTGGCATTGGTGGGGATTACCCCCTTTCTGCTACTATCATGTCTGAATATGCTAATAAAAAGACTCGTGGAGCGTTCATTGCTGCTGTTTTTGCTATGCAAGGTTTTGGAATTTTAGCAGGAGGATTATGTGCTATGGTAATATCCTCTGTATTTGAGGCCAAGTTCAAGGCTCCTAGTTATGAAGTTGATCCAAATGGTTCAACTGTCCCTCAAGCAGATTATGTTTGGAGAATTGTTCTAATAATTGGAGCTTTACCTGCTGCACTAACTTATTATTGGCGAATGAAAATGCCTGAAACAGCTCGTTACACTGCTCTAGTAGCCAAAAATGCTGAAAAGGCTATTGCTGATATGTCAAAAGTTTTGCAGGTTGATATTGAAGCAGAACCCCAGAAAATAGAGAAGTTAAATCATATAACAGCTAATTCTTTCGGTCTTTTTTCGAAAGAATTTCTTCGTCGCCATGGACTTCACTTGATCGGAACAACAACAACTTGGTTTTTACTTGACATTGCATTTTATAGTCAAAATTTGTTCCAAAAAGATATATTTAGTGCAATTGGATGGATACCATCAGCACAGACTATGAATGCTATTGAAGAGGTTTATAAAATTGCAAGAGCACAAACACTTATTGCTTTGTGTAGTACTGTGCCAGGTTATTGGTTTACAGTTGCTTTAATTGACAAAATGGGAAGATTTGCTATCCAATTAATGGGATTTTTCTTCATGACAGTTTTTATGTTTGCCTTGGCAATTCCTTATAATCATTGGACTCGTAAAGAAAACAGAATTGGATTTGTGGCTTTGTACTCATTAACCTTTTTCTTTGCTAACTTTGGACCTAATGCTACTACATTTGTCGTTCCGGCTGAGATTTTCCCAGCAAGATTAAGGTCTACTTGTCATGGAATATCAGCAGCATCAGGAAAACTTGGGGCTATAATAGGTGCGTTTGGTTTCTTATATTTGGCTCAGAATCAGGACAAGAGTAAGGCTGATGCAGGGTATCCTGCAGGTATTGGAATAAAGAATTCACTTATTGTGTTAGGAGTGATTAATTTTCTGGGTATGGTTTTCACTTTCTTAGTGCCAGAATCAAAGGGAAAATCTTTGGAGGAGATATCTGGTGAGAATGAAACAGAGAATGAAGAATAGTTGCAGTGAGGACTAATGATATCTTAGCATCATCTTTGTAAATGAAAATTTTTATTTTTATTATTATTTATTATCCAGTGTCTATATAAAAAGTACTGTTTATTTCCCTAAAAAGTATTGTTTATTAATTTTAATTTACCAGTATTTTTTAATAAAACAAGGTTGTTAGAAGGGTTAATTATTATCATACTAGTTTTCCTGCAGGCTATGTACTATTTTTTTAATTTATATTAATTTTCATACTTAATAAATAAATTAAATTAAATAATTTATTAAAAGATTAAATTTATTTTTCTTAAATAGCATCTTCAAAATTCTTTTCAACAAAAAAAAATATAAATTTAATTTTTTTTTTGAGTATTGAAGAGAGGAGAATCGATTCTAGATCTATTGCAGTATATACACTTACCGCTAGATTATGTCAGAAATATAAATTTAAATTGAAGATAAAGTTTAAGTGCTAATTATACATTAATTAATCATATTAAAGTAGTTCGAGTGTATAATGTTAGAAATGAGCTCTAAACCAAATTCATGAAATCAAACTATAGTTAATTGGCAATTAAATTTTTATTGGCTACCTAATTATTTTGCAATTATAAACAATTCTCTAGCTTAAAATTATAATATATTAATTAGAAATATTCAAAAAAAAAAAAGGTCTATGTTTCTTTAGGTGACGACATAATTAAAATTCTATAATTTTTTTTTTTGAAATAAATTTTAATTTCTATTTTACTTTGCCTTTTGAGTATATATAAACTACTTTTTGTGTCGGTAAATTATTTTGAATATAGTTTGAAAACAATATATATATATATATATATATATATATATATATATATATATATATATATATATATAAAGAAGTAAAAAATATCTGATATATGCTTCAGAAAGAAGGAAATTAGATCTATTATCAGATCTACTATCAGATCAGAAAGTGTTAGGAATAAATGATTAAAAATAAAAGGAGTCGCAATTAATTTGGATTAAATTGGTTGGTAGCCTAATTAGATTAGTTGGTGGCAATCAATTTGGACTAAATTGGTTGGTGGCCTAATTAGATTGGTTGGTGGCAACCAATTTGGACTAAATTGGTTGGTGGTCTATTAAATTGGTTGGTGGCAACCAATTTGGACTAAATTGGTTGGTGGTCTATTAAATTGGTTGGTGGTGGCAATTAGACCAACCAATTTAAACCAAATTGGTTGATGGATGCCTATAAAAAGGCATTGAGAGGAAGGCTAAAATATAGTACAAGAATAAGTAAAATTCTTTGTATTTAGAGAGTTTAGAAAGTTTGAGAAAAATTCTCTTGGATGTATTTGGGATTTTTGGGTGTGAGAAAAATATTGTGAGTATATGTGGTTGTAACAATTTTCACATATTGAATATTTTTTTCTTGTTGTTTTTGACAACACCATGATTTTTCTTTGTGATTTGGAGGAAATTGATTGAATAAATTCAGATTTTCCAACAGAAAGAATGAAGGAAATTTGATATCACATCTATCACATCTTTTTTCCTTTTTTTATATCGATAGAACTCTGATGAAGCAACCTAAGAAGCCCGATATATTGATGATCAGTCGCAACGGCAACCTCTGAATCTTGAATCTTGAAACTTGAAGGGTGGTCTTGGAAGGAGACGTAATTGAGTCAGTCAATAACTTTTTGGGTTTCTAGATCTTTGATTTCATGATTTAAGAATGATGATTGAATTTTTTATGATTGATTTTCTGGGTTTTTGGTTTTCGGTATACAAGATTGGGATATTTGGTGAGGTGCTTAACCTCTGCCTGTGGATTTATTGTTGAAAATTTATTATTATTATTGTTTTACATTTCAGAAAAAAAATCTCGGCTACATGTTTTTTTTTTTTTTTTTTTCTCGAAGAATTTATTGACCACATGTTTTTTGTCTTGCTCGCGATGGAGTTGTTTACGATTCAAACCTTTTTGTCAAAAATAATAATACTTTTATTTTTATTTTTCAAAGGGCAGTTTAGACTCTAGCCAACTTATGGGCTACCCAAATTACATTATCTTTTAACAAAAGAACAAGTACAACTGAAAAAACTTTGGGCCGAAGTAGAGATCTCCATAAGCATAAATAATGTAACAATTCAAATCTCTTTTTATTTTGTTTCTTAAATTAATTTTTATTCCAATTTCCTAATGATTTGGCTTGTTTGTTTCTTAATTCTTAGTTATATATAAATTATATACTTAATGTTGAACCCTTGCAGATACAAGCTAAAGATCAGCAGAGAAGGTTTCTTTTAAGTGGGAGTTCCAAGCAATGGCCGAAACACAGCGGTATCATTTCCCTGCAATAATCATTGCTGGTATGGGTTTCTTCACTGGTGCATATAATCTCTTTTGCATACCCCTTGTCACAAACTTGCTTGGGCGGATTTATTACCATGATGATGGTGCAAAAATGCCTGGCTCATTGCCTCCTAATGTGTCAGCAGCTGTTAATGGTGTTGCCTTCTGTGGAACTTTAGCAGGCCAACTCTTCTTTGGTTGGCTTGGTGACAAGCTAGGCAGAAAAAAGGTATATGGGATTACTCTCGTTCTTGTGGTCATATGTTCTGTTGGCTCAGGTCTTTCTTTTGGAAAAGACCCAAAAGGGGTTATGATAACTCTTTGCCTCTTTAGATTCTGGCTTGGTTTTGGTACTGGTGGTGGCTACCCACTTTCTGCTACTATCATGTCCGAATATGCTAATAAAAAGACTCGTGGCGCGTTCATTGCAGCTGTTTTTGCAATGCAAGGGTTTGGAATTTTAGCAGCAGGGTGTTGTGCTCTAGTAATATCCTCTGTATTTGAGGCCAAGTTCAAGGCTCCTAGTTATGAAGCTGATCCAATTGGTTCAACTGTCCCTCAAGCAGATTATGTTTGGCGAATTATTCTGATGATTGGAGCATTACCAGTTGTACTCACTTATTATTGGCTAATGAAGATGCCTGAATCTGCTTGTTACACTGCTCTTGTTGCTGCTACTGATATGTCAAAAGTTTTGCAGGGTGATATTGAAGCAGAACCCCAGAAAATAGACAAGTTAAATCATATAACAGCTAATTCTTTCGGTCTTTTTTCAAAAAAGTTTTTATGTCAGCATGGACTTCGTTTGCTTGGAACAACATTCCCTTGGTTCTTTCTTGGCATTGCGTTTTACAGCCAAAATTTGTTCCAAAAGGATATCTTTAGTGCCTTTGGATGGATTCCTTCAGCACAGACTATGAGTGCTATTGAGGAGGTTCAAAAGATTGCAAGAGCACAAGCCCTTATCGCTCTATTTGGTACTGTCCCAGGCTACTGGGTTACAGTGGCTTTAATTGACAGAATGGGAAGATTCACCATCCAATTCATGGGATTTTTTTTCATGACAGCGTTTATGTTTGCATTGGCAATTCCTTATAACCATTGGACTCAGAAGGAAAACAGAATTGGATTTGTGATTTTGTACTCATTAACCTTTTTCTTTGCTAACTTTGGACCTAATGCCACTACATTTGTTGTTCCAGCTGAGATTTTTCCAGCAAGGTTAAGGTCTACATGTCATGGTATATCTGCAGCATCAGGAACACTTGGGGCTATAATAGGTGTATTTGGGTTGTCACATTTAGCTCAGGACAAGCATAAGAGCAAGGCTGATGCAGGGTACCATGAAGATATTGGGGTAAAGACTTTGCTTATTGTGTTGGCAGTGATCAATCTTTTGGGTCTGATTTTCACTTTACTGGTGCCAGAATCGAAGGGAAAATCTTTGGAAAAGATATCTGGTGAGAATGAGCCATAGAATGAAGCATCATGAACTTGTAAATGAAATGTAGTTTGGTGTCTTCATATGATCAGCAGCCAAGAGTAAATAGTGTGTTTGAAAATTTTAAAAAAAAAATTAAAATATAGTTAAAAGGAAGTATGATTAGTATTTAATTGGTGATCAATTGCAATTATGTTGGATTAATTCCTTTTTATCACGAAGTAAAATATTGACTTTTTGCTTTTAAAACTTTTATGAAAAATATCTAAAGAGTGTTTTCCCAAATGGCTATTCATATATATTGGGTCACTACGATAGCCGGAGAGCCCAAGAAGACCCTGACTCTAATCACCATTCACATATTGGTCTCCATAAGCGCACTATAGAAATTCTCTAGAACGACATTCACCCCTAATTATCAAAATAAATAAATAAATAACACCTTCTCCTGCTTACTAGGATGATAACATTTCTCAGAATGTCGGAGACCAAGAAATCAACTCAATTTTTAGGACTTGATAAACAGTTTTTTTTTTTTTTTTTTTAGCTATCAATAACAGCTAAACCAAAAAGCACTAAATTTTCTTATAGCCATCAAAATCTGTCTTTTTTATCCTGCGTCCAATTTTACTTTTTATCAAGTTTAATTTAACATTTCAAAAGTATTTTTCTTATACACTGAAAATTACTTGAGCTATATCTTAGCTTTCAAAGCAATGGTGGTGCTGCCAGTAATGTTCAATCAACCTAGACATCTATTTTCTTGCCTCTGTGCAATACAAAGAACAATAATCAAGGAAAAAGGAAATGGGGGCAAAAAAAAGTTATCTACTGCAAACTTATATGATAATAAAATATTTAAGAACTCCCAAGTATCCAACAACAAACTTCTCTTCACCTGATCAGCAGCAAAGAGTAACAGAGCTTCTTATCAGCCTCTCCCAGTACTAGTTATTTAAGGAACATGCATTTTATCTTGTTCAGAAAAGGATTCTGCAAGTGGCTTAATGGAGCAAAAGGCATAATTCATAAATTGGCAAAACCATAGCAGATTCGTCTCTTCAAAGGAAGAAACGTTTGGGTTGCAGTTGCGGAGACTGTTTAATTTGCACGGTCTCTGATCACTTCAAGATCCATCTCAGTAGGGTCAGTAGCCTGAATCTCATAGTGGATACCATTCAACTCCCGTCTGAACCTGTCTTTAGAAGTGGCATAGAGCATCTTGGCACGGATTCGAGAGGTTGAAGGAGACCTGAAAAATGCCAGGCAATGATTAACTGAAAGTAAGATCCTACTGGGAAATGCTCACATTCATAAAAGCTAATAAGAATGGCATTATAGTCAAGAGGGAACAAAGGATTTGCAGATATTAATGCATATAAATAAACAAGGACTAAGTGACTAAGTCATTGTTGAACTATGTACTTACCTCCCATGGCATAAAAAATGCATAAACAAACCATACATGGTAATTGATAAAATAAAATTCCTAATTTCCTTCTAAGTGATTATTGATTAAGCAGAGGATAGATGAGATGTAAAGTTACAAAGTCCAAATACTCAACTCAGCGATCAATATTCTATTTTTCGCTACAAAGATCTTAAAGCCGATGAACTACAGTTATAAGATAACACAGCAAGAAAATCCTAAAACATTGTAAAGATATCTCAAAGGGGCACAACCTCACTTACTTAATAAACCCAATCCTATTAGATGGGCATCATAATCTGACAAACCAAACTCATCCTTTGATTTAGTGAAGCAAAAAATACAACCTGATCATATTATATTGATTGCAAAATGAATTACCAAAAGAACATTGCAGAGACATGTCGGGAATTTTAACACGGTTAAATATTTATTTGGAGATGTATATAGAATTGGACAATAAAATAATAACAAATAAAAAAAACACAAAATTTAAAGTGATTCGGCGTAAACCTAAATCCACAGGCGAAGGAGATAAAAATTCACTAATAACTCAAAGGTGATACAAGACAAAGAGAAAATAATTCTCAATCCCAAAACCCAATACACCCAATATTCTTAACCTCTCTTATACAAAATATCAAACAACAAGTTACAAATTGGAACCAAAACTTGTTGTAACCAAAGAGAGGGATCACCCAATAATAAAGGAATTACAATGGGTTATTAAAATAAATATACAAATGTGGAGATACTAAAATAGAGGGGATGATCATATGGGAAGGAGGAAGGGAGCCTTTATATAGGCTCCCAACATCCTTCCATTAATTGAACACAAGACTTAATTTTGTAGGCACCTTTCGGTGCCTACAAAATTGACAAAACAAAGAAATTATTGGAGCACAAAATTCAATTTTGTAGGCACCGAAAGGTGCCTACAAAATTGACAATTTTTTTTTAACATTATTTTTAACAGCTAGTTCAAACCAGAGACAAGCTCGGGTGGATGGACGAATCAGCGATTTATAGTCCACCCGATGGAAATTTCTTAGGACGGCCAACCGATGCCTATCAGCTGCTAATCCAACGTTTACATACCTAATGGACAATTCCTAGAGTAGCAATTTTCTGCTGGTTCAATCCTTGTTTCTAGTGATTTTCATACCAACACCAAACTCGTCCCAAGAAATGTTCATCTGCTGGTGGACTCGATTGCAATTAATATAACAATAAAAAGGAACACGGAGGACTGTCCCAACAGACTAGTCGGTGATCAAAACTGAGCTTAGGCTGATGACTATTTCTCAAGACTTGGTCATTCTCGAACAGGGAAGAGAGATGACCCAGTGGATGCTCCTCCCTCCGGTAGGTGGGCTTGGCGGCAACTAGTATAGTGGCAAAAATAATGCCAACCCGAGTGCAAGCATACCATTTCATGGTTGTGCTATCATCAACGATGTTTGCTTTCACCAATGACTACTAGTGCCACTACTCTCACCCTCGTTATTCTCGCATATCGGTCGAATCCACCTTGGATGAGAGCTTGTTGCCTCGATTGAGTACTTTGTTCACTTCTTTCTAAATCGAACTATAAACTAATGCACGTGCATCTACTTATGCCCGAGCTATCTTACATCGGTCAAAAATGAGCTTCACAAATTTTCCTCTGTAAATTGCCTTTGTAACTTTCTTTCATTATCTCCATATGCTTGCAAACTCTCATTTATTTTTGCCTGATTTTTATGAATTATTATATAAAACTGAGAAGTCATTAATTATATCTATTGTCAATGAAGCTCCATTCAAATCCTTGGTCATATAACATGTCTTAACGTTAGAGATATGGCCAACCATCAATTTATTAATTATTGCAGTTCGTGTTAGAAAATATGAATTTATTTAATCCAATTTCCTCCAAATCATAATTATGCAATAATAACAAAAGAAATAATGAAACAATGATAACATAAGAAATTTACGTGGAAACTCTCAAAATAGGAGAAAAAATCATGCTGTTGTCAAAGACAATCAGAGAAAAATATTCACTATGTGATACTCACAATATTTTTCTCACACCCAAAAATCTCAAATATACCCAAGAGAATTTTCCTCAAACTATTTGAAACTCTCTAAATATAAGGATTTTTTCTTCTTCTTGTTCTATATATTTTTTTTCTTCCTCTCAATGCCTTTTATAGGCATCCATCAACCAATTTGGTCTAAATTGGTGGTTGGCCTAAATGCCACCAACCAATTTAGTCCAAATTGGTTAGCCTAATTGCCACCAATTTTTAACTCATTTTATTTTTAATCAGTTATTCCTAACAATGTTCACCATGATTAAAAATAAAAGTCATATAACACAAAACATTGTCTGCTACCAACAACCATAATTCTTCGATAATTACTATACTCCACCATAACGAGTATACCCATTTAGAATTAATTCACCAATTCTAAGCATTTCACCGGCTCATGTCAAAAATAACCTGGTAATAAAATATAGTGTTAACTTCCATGTTGACTTTTCCGGAAGTTCATTAGCCATCGACATCAATTCCACCACACACCATAAACTGTCAACCAATGATGTGCAAATTTATGGACAACTATCAACAACATATCCTCTTCCATGGCATTTCAATAAGGTAGTATCATGCCATGAGGATACACATCTTCTTACAAGAACTCATCATTATCTCCTCTTTTAAAGGTTATAATATTGGTAGCATCATTGGAGCTATTGGCCGAACTAGCTCCACTCTTTTTGCAATTTTTCTTTGTGTCCAGCTTGATCACAACCCCAGCAGAAAATCTTTTTCTCTCTAGAGCTATTATTTCTCCTAGAAAAATTATTCACTGCCAGTGTTGAATCTTCAGGAGATCTACTGTCAACATCTTTCAACCTTCTTTCCTTGAAAATTAATTTACTAATAACTTTTGAGAAAACCAAATCCTTGCCCCCATACTACAAAATGGGCTGCATGCGTTTGAAGGAAAGCGAAAGAGACCAGATGAGCCATAAAGCTTTGTCCTCATCATCAATTTTAACTCCAATGGACTCAAGCTCAGAAACGATCCCATTAAGAACACTCAGGTGATCTGAGATTCTCGTACCTTCATCCATTTGCAATTTGTGAAATTTCTCTTTCAAAAATAATCAATTTGAAATATCCTTGGTCTTGTACAATTCTTCCAACTTTTCCCAAAGCTCTTTTGTTGTAGACAAGCCAATTACATTAGCTAAGACATTTTTAGCTAGACATAGTCGTATTTGACTAGTAGCTTTTATGTCTAACTCTTCCCAATCTTCATCAATAAGCATAGATTTCTTGGTACCACTAATTTTTATTTTTTATTTTTTTAGATCTCCACCGCTTGAATCAGATTCATCACCGCTTTCATCTGAATCATTTGAATCTTTTCTGCTAGAAACAGGGATTGGTTTCCCTTTTAATGCCTTGTATAATTCAGACTAGATTAATACATCCTTGATTTGCACTTGCCACAAGCCAAAATTAATTCTTCCATCAAACTTTTCAATATCAAACTTAATGTTCGACATTTTTCTTGCACAACATAAACAAACAGTTAACGTACACGTAACCAAAACTTGTTGCGAAAAATCTGTAAGTATACAGATCGTGGACAAGTAATAGTGTGTGAATAGAGTGTCAATCCCACATGGAAGGTGTTGATAATTACCAAAAAGTATGATTACTTTATTATTTAGAAAATCAATTTAGTTGTAAAGAAAAAGAAAATTAAAACAGATGTAATAAAATTTAAAAGACAAATTCAAATATGTGATAAAGATCTAGGATTTAGATTTCATCAATTGATTACCTATGACTTTTCTATGTTCTCTAGATTAGTTTAATTTCATTGGAATTAATGATTAGATTTTCCTAAATTATATGATGTTCTCTCTCAAGACACAACACAAGTATTTATGCTAACCTTATGTCTACTCTCGTGATCACAAGCAATTAATACAAACCCATTAAGTTTTATGGAAATCTTTTAAATAATCACAAAGGAGTGTTCTTATCTCTAAGCAACACATTCCCTAGGTCTAATATCTCAATGAACTAATATTATGCTTTCACTCTCGCTACTTCATATAATATCTTTAAACATGCAAATAGTGATCAATTATTCACAAGTATCAAGTTCTTAAGATAAAAGATTAATTCTAATAATTAAAACCAAATCAATTAAACAAAGATAGTCATAAGCAAATCAAAAGATTACATTTAAATCCTAGAGAATAAATTTAGCTACTCATAATTAAGAAGAAAGAAACAATTAAATTAACAATTAATCTAATAGAAAACATAATAACAACTTATTATTGAATTGAAGAATAAAAATTTAGAAAGAACTTTTTTAGGGATGCAATCTTTGGTGTAGATGAGCTCCAAAACTTCTTTTCTTGATCAAAAATGAAAATAAAAGAAATGAAACTAAGAAAATATAAATTTCTATATATTTTTTGTTTCTTTCATTGAATGATTCAATGATTCAATTGATGATTTGAAGGAGGGGTGGTAATGTCTATTTATAGGAAATTTTCATCTTCTTTTTTCACCATCTTGCATCATTGTTTGCATCATTAATATCATGACATCAGTGCTTGCATCATTAATATTATGACATCATTGCTTGCATCATTAATATCATGACATTATCGCCTGCATCATTAATGTCTTTTTGTTCTGCAAAATAAAATAAAATACTAAAAATATTTTATAATTTATTTATAAATTGTTAGAATTATTTATTTCTCAAAATAAGTAATAGTATTATTAAATTCTCAAGAACTGAACCAAAATTTGAGTTTAAATAGGTAAAATAACTTTAAGAAAATAGAGTTATCACACCCCCAAACTTAAGATTTTGCTTGTCCTCGAGCAAAACTAAAAGAAAATACAAAACCTAAACTAGTC
>CATKHJ010141442.1:0-14589 GCA_949750685.1 Vernicia montana | reverse complement strand
AAATGATATTAAAATTAAATTGATCTAAGTATAATTATTATGAAATTTTATATTATAAATGAATTTCTTTTATGTATATAATTATGAATTATATGTATGCTCTTGGTGAAATTATGATTATTATGAATTCCTATGAAAATGCTTAAATAAATTTTATATTACGAATGAAATTAATATTATTGATAATTTTTTTTAATTATATATTTTATAATTAGTAAGTTCAATTTAAGTAAATTATTTTATGAAATTATTTTGAAGAAATGAAATTAAAGATTTATATGTTTATATTATTTTAATTAAATATCAAAAATGAGTTGTTTATATATTTTTAATGTATTAATTGTATATATATGAATATAATGAACTAAATTGATTTTATAGAATTTAATTTAAGTATGTAATTTTCTTCCGAAATATATATAATTGAATTTAATTAAAGTATTTTTATGAGTATTATTATAGATAATTAATAAATGTGAAAGTATTATGCAGTTATTTAAATGTTTTCTTTTTAATGTATAATATGAATTTATATAATTAACGAGTTTCTTTTTATATTATGAATTTATATTTAAATTTTAAAGTTACTTTAATTGAGTATCAAAATGAAATGTTTTCTTATAAAAATTTAATGATTTTATCAAAAGAATGTTTATGAATTGAGTTTGATTTTGATGAATTGAAATTTTGAGATGGTTGTTGAAGTGGATATCCAAGAGGGGTCGTTGTGCTGTGATGTGATTGTTGAGCCTGAATGACTATTTAGAAGTGTTTAATTCTTTTACTTTAATGGGGTTAAGTCCTAGTTATATGGGAAGTTTTGCCAAAATTTCGACAGAATCCTTATATCTTTGAATATCGTTTTAAGAGTTAAGGTTTAAGTTAGTCATATTCTAATATTCCCTATTTGTTATTCAGTTTATGTGTTTCAGACATATTCCTAGTCATCAGATGACTAGCTGATGTTTCAAGAAGAGCTAATTCGGGTTTCTAAACCAAAGTTGTGAGTGATACTCTCTAATATGTTTTCTTGCGTATCATGCATTACATGTACTGTATGTTATATATATATATATATATATATATATATATATATATATATATATATATATATATATATATAATTATGCATTATGAATGCATAAAGGCATTCTATCATATGATTGTGAATGTTGCATTATGAATGATGTTACTGATTACATGTAGATGTTTGGATGAGATTAGGATGACGTAGGACCACATAGGATTATGATTATGATTATGATTATGTTTATGATGTTTGGCCGGGTTTGAGCTGGTCTCACTGTGACCGTATGTAATAGATAAGAGAAATTGGCCGGGTTCGAGCTGGTCTCATTGTGGCCGTGTGTTTGGAATTAAGAGAGCCAAGGGAGGGGGTCAGGCTCCCTATATTGAGGTTTAGAGTAGTTCCTATTGACTAATTCACATTCTTAGATGATTATGTGATTGATTGTCTCTTTGACACAATGCATGAACATTATTTTATATAGAATGAATGTATGGCACCAAGATTATATATTAGTTAGTATCACACGCTGAGTCGAACACTCATCCCTGTTCAATATTTTTTTCAGGATTGCAGGATGAGCTGAAGAGTAAATTTAATTGAGTTGTTCCTGCTATTATTCATCGGTAGTGAAATTTCTTTTATACAGTTATGAACATATTTTCTTTTTAATATATATATTATGAATTTTAGAACTTCACATTGTTATTTCATTATATGTAAATTATGTATAGTTATGTTGAGTTTGAAGAATAGTTGAATTCCGCTTTCTAGTTGATGAGACGTTCTGTTAAGCAGTAACCAAATATTAATGATGATGATTTGATTTATATTTCTAACCCTGAGTGGCTTAATATGATTTTATGTTCAGGTTTAGCTTAACAGGTGGGCCCATGATCATGTTTTATGACAATACAACTGTCATATTATATGTTTTATCGTTTAATGATTAGTCAGGTTTACTACGGGTTCAGAAAGTCTTATACTTTCCCATTTCTTAGTGCCGGTCACGTGCCCTCGAGATTCGGGTCGTGACAATGTAAGTTTAAATTACAAGTAAAACTTAATTAATAAAATAAAATAATAATATATTCAAACTAAAAATTAAATATATTTTATAAAAAAATTTCTAGCGAAATAGTTCTCAATTCATTCTTGTATATATATAGTTGCACTTAGAAAATATTCATGAATAAAAAATATTTGAGTTGTTAGAATGAGTTCTAAGATATTTTCTAATGGATTTTACAAATATATTTGCAAATTGGAAAATAATAATTGTTTAAATTTATAAAAATAATGATAATAATTTTCTAATTCTCAAAAAAAAAAAAAAAAAAATCAATAGTTGTAATATCATGATGTGAGTGTTTAGATAGAAATGGAATTATTTGTCAAGTAATAATTTTACTGATAATTATACTATTTGTTATAATGAGAATATAATACATTGTTTTATTCTTAAATATATGTTTTTGAATTATAGAAAATAAATTGCATATTTGTTTTTATCAATAAAGTGTAAAATATATATAAGGGAGGCTGATCTTTTGAAAAGTTTTTCGATCTTCTCTGTCCTCTCGATAGTATCCTATTCCAATACGTAGCCTGCTTGTTCTGGTCAGGTCATGCCTGCACCGCCTGGTCGGTCTCCCCGGCCACCGGATATGCCTGTTTTTGGCCTAGCTGATTATGTCAGTCATTATCAGCTTTTTTTTGGCTCTCGTAAGGCCATGCATAGTTCTGATTTACCTGTTTCGCCGCCAAAGGCAGAGCCTCCAAGGACCTATGTCGCAGCCGTTCAACATAATTCTAAGAAAGAAGTTTCCAATGCTCCACCTCCTGTTGATCTTGGTGGCTATGTTTTTGTTTGAGTTTCCCAACAAGTGTATGATGATCGCGTTCGGGCATGTCAATGCTCTTTGATTGGTAGATTGGTTCTTTCAAAATGTGATGTGCCATGGAAACAACCTAAGTTGAAGGACAAACTTTCTAAAATCTGGGGGCTCACCTCCAATTGGAAACTTATCTCTCTTGGTAGAGGGTATTATCATATTTTCCTTAATACGAAATCTGAGAAAAAGTCAGTTTGGAGTAAAGGTGCCGTGTCGCTCAAGCCTGGGATATTACAGATACAATCTTGGGTACCCGGCTTTGATCCTGAAGAGCAAAAATCTTCCACAGCTCAGGTATGGGTTCGTTTATATAAACTGCCTTGGGAATTTTGGCATGCTAAATTGTTAACAGAAATTGCTCGTGGGATAGGGGGTTCCATTGAGAATTGATAATAAGACATTGGATGGTGAATTGGGACATTATGCTAGACTTTTAGTTGATCTGGATTTGTCTTCCAAAAGCCATGAGACATTGCACATTGAAACTACATCTAGCTCCTATTAGATTGACGTGGTTTATGAGAATTTGCCATTGTTTTGTCGGACTTGTTCTTCAATTGGTCATCTTTCATATGATTGTCGTCGTAATGCTAAACCAGGATCTTCTAGTAATCCTAAGCCAAGATCACGTGGGAGGTTGACAACTAAGAGGACTGTCCCATCTGCTATTCCATTAAAGAGAGCTCTTAGTACTGTTCGCAATGCTTTAGAGCCTGAAATAGCTCGCCCTGAACTGCCCAAAACTTTGGATAGAACTGAGAAAATATCGAGATACTTTGTTGATAAAGAAGGATCGCCACTTGTTCCTAATTGGCTAGCTGTACATGATAATCAGGACTCTACTGACTGTGTTGAGGTTGGGACTGAAGTCCTACCATCTAGCCCACGTTATGAGTCTGAACATGACCAGCAGGTTATTGAATCACATTCTACTGACAGAGACCAAACACCTTGTAATACTCGCACACATTCTAGTCCTCATAGTGGGCTGGGAGCAGTGCAACAGGTAATAGCTGCAATAGAGGGTTTCTCCCCTGCTATCCTTCCTCATAATGGTCTTGAACTAGAACAACTTCAAGCTCCGCAGGGCTTGGATATTTCCAAATCTGCGGCACAGGATAAAGCTAGGTGGGTTTAACAATCCTGGGCTAATCAGGTTGAAGACTCTGTTAAGGGTGAATGGAACACGGTCAAATGGAAAAAGTCACCATCAGTTGCTAAGTTCAAACCAACTTTATCAAAGCGAGCTTCGTGGCCCCCTAATCGCCTTAATCTATGAATCTTCTCTATTGGAACTGTCGGGGCATTGGGAATGCCAATACAATGAATACCTTATATAATCATTGTCTGTCTTGTAAGCCTGATATTGTTTGTTTGGCTGAGCCCAAAGTTCCATTTGATTCTATCTCTTCTGAATATTGGCGGTCTTTTGGTATGAAATTGGTTAGTACTAATGAAACTCCTCTTCCATTCTTGTGGTTTTTATTGAAGGATTCTTTCCCTAATCCTTCTTGGGTTGCTTCTAGTACTCAACATGCTTCAATTGACTTGTCTATAAATGGTGTTTGTGTTCGTATTACGGGAATTTATACTAAAACCTTAGCCTGTAATAGAAGGTAGCTTTGGTCTGACTTGTGTGGCATGGCCTCTTCTTCTCCTCCTTGTTGGTTTGTTTTGGGAGATTTTAATGCGATTTTTAGGGCTCATGAAAAATTAAGGGGACCTCTTCCTAGTTTTACTTCTTGTACTGATTTTATGAATGTTTGTGATGATTGTTCTCTTACTTGTCTTGACACTAGAGGTAGTTGGTTCACTTGGTCTAATAATCGTGGTGGGGTTAGTCAGGTTGAAATGAGGCTTGACAGAATTCTTTACTTTGAAGGTTGTTTTCAGAATTGGCGGGTTTTGGATTCTTTCATATTGCCAAGGCACAGTTCCGACCAGAATCCTATTTTTCTTCGTTGCAAAGTGGATTTGGGTTGCTTTCCAAAATCATTTTGGTTTCGTGAAATGTGGTTGTCTCATTCAGATTTTATGCAGTTTGTAGAAAAAAGATGGTGTTCTAGTCCTTCTAGCTGTCATCCAATTCAGTCTCTTCAACTTAAACTTAAACATCTTCGGAATGGCTTGCGGTATTGGAATACTGAGGTTTTTGGTAATTTGACCTCTCGTATTGCAACTTCTAGTCGGGAATTGGAATCAATTCAATCTAGTATATCTGAGAATGGGCTAAGTGATGAGTTACATACCCGAGAGCTTAATGCCCATCAAGATCTTCAGTTGCTCTTGAATCAGCAAGAGGTTCTTCTTCGCAAACAGAGTCGTGTTAAGTGGTTATGTAATGGAGATAGAAATTCCAGGTTTTATCATGCCCTTCTCTCTCGTAAAGGTGCCATGAAAGTTATAACGTCTATGGAAATTGGTGGCCATTTAATGGATGATAAAAGGCTTATTGAGCAACATGTTATTCAATATTACTCAAGTCTTTTTTCTGCTCCAGTAGCTAGTTCTAGCTTGGATTATTCAACAATATCTGATGTTATTCCTTCTCTAGTCTCTTCTGATGATAATGACATCCTTTTGTGTGTTCCTTCTTCTGCTGAAATTCAAGCTGTCGTTATGGATATGGAGGCTAATAGTGCGCCAGGTCCTGATGGCTTTACTGGTATTTTTTCCAGCGATGTTGGGCAATTGTGGGAGCTGATGTTTGTTGTGCAGTGCGTCATTTTTTTGTTACTGGTGAGATCTTGTCTGGCATTAACTCAAGCTTTATGATTTTGATCCCAAAGGTACCTCATGCTATTACTATTGATAAGTACAGGCCTATTGTGCTTAGCAATTTTATTTTTAAAATTGTCACTAAAATTCTTGTTAATAGGCTGAGTAATATTGCTGATAAAATTGTCTCTCCCCAACAATTTGGTTTTATCAAGAATAGACATATTGAGGATTGTGTATCTGCTGCATCGGAATGTGTCAATCTTCTTTCTTAAGGGGGTCGATGTAATATGGGTATCAAGATATATATTTGAAAAGCTTGTGATTCATTAAGTTGGGATTTCATTATTCAGGTTCTTCATGCCTTTGGTTTTAGGGATGAATTTTGTTCTTGGGTTTCAGCTATTTTTCAGTATGCTAGAATTTCAATCTTGCTTTCTGATAGTCCTAAGGGATATTTCTCTTGCTCTCGAAGGGTTCGACAGGGTGACCCATTGTCGCCACTTCTTTTTGCTATTGCAGAATACTTTCTTAGTCGTCTTCTATCTAAGATGGTGGATTCATGTTCTTTTGAGCCTATTCGTTATTCTCGGAATTGTAGTGCTCCTTCTCATTTTCTGTTTGCTGATGATGTGCTAATCTTTGGGCGTGCTTCTCGCACAAACCTCATAGCCTTGCAACAATTATTTCAAATTTATGGTTCTTTGTCAAGATAGGAAGTGAATTGGGAAAAATCAAAAATTTTTTTTGGGCATTTTATTACTTTTCGTCGGGCTAACTTTCTCTGCAATATCCTGGGTTTAAAACGGGGTCAGCTTCCATTTAATTATTTGGGCGTTCCTCTATTTGTTGGTGCTCCAAAAAGAAAATGGCTACAAGGTGTTGCTGATAGAATTTTATCCAAGTTTGATTCCTGAAAAGGAAAAACACTTTCTATGGCTGGTAGGTTTGCCTTGATTAATTCGGTCATCCATGGGTCTTTCATTCATATATTTTCAATTTATAAATGGCCTTGTAGCTTACTGGCATTGATGAATAGGGCTATCAGAAATTTTTTATGGACCAAAAATGTTGCAACATGGAAAATGGTTATTGTCCCCTGGTCAACTTGTTGCTTGCCAATTGAAAATGGGGGTCTTGATTTGAAGAGATTGGATCATTTAAATGAGTCACTTTTATGCAAGCTAGCATGGAGGCTTCGTACAGTTGATACTTTCACCTTCCATTTTCTTCGAAATCGTTTTCTTTTGCCATGAGGTGAAGTAAAGTGCTCCTATTTAACTTCCTCCATTTAGAATTCAATTAAGGGTCCTTATAGTTCACTCCATACTGATTCAATGTGGATTGTCTCGCCAAAATCTATGGTTAATTTTTGGAATAGCAATTGGTTGGGTTATATCATTTCAGACAAATTATAGCTTCCTTTGTGGATGAAAAAGGATTTAAAGGATACAATAGGGGATTTTTATTATAATGACAGTTGGCATTTTCCAAATCAATTTCGTGAGTCCTTTCCGGATTTAATTCATGATATTTATAATGTTGATTTTGGAACTAGTGATGAGCTTGTCTGGACTATCTCCCGTCATGGAAATGTCACTTGTAAGGAGATCTTTTGTTATTTTCGTGGTGATTTACCTATAGTTCGTTGGAATAAGGAATTATGGAAAATATACATCCTTCCTTCCCGCTCTTTTCTTTGTTGGCGGTTGTTCCATAATAAGCTGCCCACAGATGATGCATTGCGCATTTGAGGTCAGATTGTTGTCTCTTCTTGTTACCTTTGTAATCGGGCTTTTGAAACTCAAGATCATATCTTTATTTCCTGTGACTTTGCTAAGGTTGTTTGGAATGCCATTGAGAATTTATTTGAGTGCAAGTTGGATAGAGGTGGTTCGGCCCTTCAATTATTTATTTATGTCCAAAATATTTCTGCTAGTAGTCAGGCCTCAATTTATCTCTACAATTCTATAGTGACTGCCTTTTGGATCATATGGAAAACTAGAAATTTATGTGCCTTCCAGAACATTAGTCCAAATATTTATCATGTTCTTCGTGTCAGTTGGAGAAGTGTTAAAGAAGTGGAGCTGTTCAAGATTGGTTGTGCCACTATTTCAGTTGCTGAGTTTCAGCTTTTTCGTAGATTACATGTCTCAATGATTGCATCTAATGCTCTGAAAATTGTTGAACTTTTCTGGTTGCCTCCAGCTTTCGGTTGGATGAAATTAAACACTGATGGAGCTGCCTTGGGATCTCCTGGTCGGGCAGGGGTTGGTGGGGTGTTTCGTAATTATAGAGGGTTTTGTTCATGGTTGTTTTTCTGTTCCTCTTGGGGTCACCTTCGCTTATGAAGCGGAGCTTGCTGCTGTAATTCATGGTTTGGACCGTGCTTGGGACATGGGTTGGCGTAATATTTGGTTAGAGTCGGATTCCACTTATATTGTTAATATTCTTCGTTCAAGATCAGGTGATGTTTCTTGGAGGTGGAAGTCGAAATGGATGAGATGCCTATGGTGCACTGCTAATATGAATTTTGTTGTTTCACACATTTATCGTGAAGGAAATCGTGTAGCTGATGAGCTTGCTTCTCATGCCTTGTTAGTTTCAGCTCCTCAATGGTGGAATTCCTATTCCAATTTTTGTTGTAATTTGGTAAATCATGATGGTATGGGTTTACCTCATTATAGTTTTAGCAGCTGAGCCTTTTGTTTTAGCTTCGCTTAGTTTATTCTTTGATTATTTTTTGGCTCTTTAGAGCTTTCATTCTTTTATTTGTAATCATTTTTTCTTTTATTTTAATAAAGTATTGGGTGAGGTTTGTGATGTTTGTGCTATGGAGATGTCAGTCTAGTTGAGATGTTCTGGTGCACTGTCCTGAATCCTCTTCCCTTCAAATATATATATATATATATATAATACGTTTCTTTCCATGATCAAATACAATCATTAAAAAAGAAGAGGAATATAATTATGAAAATATTGTATTTATCAACCTTTTTCTTTTGAATAAAATTGATACTTGTAATCTTAATTAGTAAAATGAATATATGTAATCCAAAATCCTATCTATCTCTATCTCCTTTTTCATTTTCCATCATGCCTAACAATTATACAAAGTCAAGTCTGCCTCTCTCTGTTTTGTGAACGAAGACTTTGAATTTTGAAGTGGCAGGTGGAACCCGTTTATGTTGAAATTAAAGGTGAAAGTGGTTTGATTGACCTTTGTGGCTTGTGCGACTATGCCAAGTTTTCAAGTTGATCCTTTCTCAATGTCCTTACACATAAGAGATTAAAGGGTTAATGTTCTTACACATTCTATTCAATAATTTTATAAAACTTATGAAAATAAAGTTTCTTTTTTAGTACATCGAAATTTTTTAGAAGGAATGAGCATTACAATATACATGAGACACCAAACACACTTTATGAAATGGTAAAAAAGATTTGATTAATATAAGATATTTTAGGTGTAGCTGAGATTTAGAAATATTATTATGACTTAATGTCAATGTAGTAATAATATATAGGATTATTAATTATACTTTCTATTTAATTTTTTTTTTCACGCATTCGATATTAATTATATAGGATCTATTTGGTTTAGTTGTTATTTGTAACTATTGCGGATAGCTAATAGTTGAAAAATTGATAGTTTGGTAAAATTTTAATAGTTGTTATTGTTGAAATGTTAAATGATGATTAAAAATATAATTTATTTTTATTATATTATTGTGAATTTTAGTATTTTTTAATATATGATATAAATAAAAAATAATAATTAAAAAAATACAACTAATTATTTTATTATATAATTATATTTTTCATTTAAACATGATAATTTTTATAGATATTATTTATAATGTCTTAATAATTATTTATTATTATTATAGTTATATAAAAATGATTTTAAAAAATATTGTTATTAATAATAATTTTTATAGGGATCATATAATCTAAATTTAAATAAGCTATCAATTGTTAGGAAAAAAATTTCAAAATGAAGTTTTTTAAAACAACAGCTATTTGAACTCCCAACAGCTATTAACTACTGTTTTATTTTCTTTATCAAACAGGTTGATCTAGCCAGAAGTTCAAAAGAGGGGGGTCAAAAAATAAATTTTAAAGTTGAGAGGGATTAAAATAAAAAATCTAGAATACATAGATAAAATTTTAAAAATTTTGAAAGTTGGTGACCAAAAAATGAATAAAAAAATCCAAAATTATAAGGGAAATTTTAAAAAGATTTTGAAGTTATATAGAAAAAATTGAAAAAATTTTAAAGATTGGGGGCCAAACTGAAAAATATTTAAAGTATATAGATAAAATTTTAAAAATTTAAAAAGTTGGAGCCAAATTAAAAAATATCCAAAGTATATAATTAAAATTTTAAACATTTTAAAAGTTGAGAGGGGCTAGGACACCCTCCACCCTCCACCTGCCTCCATCCCTTGATCTAGCTATTGGAAGTCAAAAAATTATATATCTATTAGTTCTCAACAGTTAAACTAAACACCTACATATTATTTACAATAAATTAACATAAAATTTATTTGACCTACAACTAAATTTTATTAAAAAAGATTATGTGTCATATATATTTGAATTAAATATAAAATTTATTTTTAAAAAATAGCATTACTAAATAGCTTATACCTAAAATTTATTTAATTCAATTAACATGTATCTGTTAAATTTAAAGTTGATTTAAAAATTTTATTAATTTTACTAAAATATAATAATCTCATAGAATAAAAAATTTATAATTTTCATTTATATCCAACGCTTCAAATGTAGATTTACAAATAAATTTCTTAAAATTTTATGAAATTGACTTGTATCAACAATCCATTAATTAGAGTTGCATAATTTGTTGTACTATAATTAAGCAAAGAATCCTGGTTTTTTAAATTAATTGGATAGAATTCAGAGTCCAATGTCCTAACTATGTATAGAATTAAGCAACAAGTAAAATATGGTTGCAACTTGGAATTATATAGTACTCCGTTTCAAAATATATTTGATTTTCAAGATTTTTTTTTAAAATATTTGTTGTTTTAAAATTTCAAAAAATTATTTATTATTATTATTATTTAATTTTACTTTTCTTTTTATTTATTAACTAAATATTTGTATTAATTATTTTTATTTATTTCTCTACATCAAAATTAAAAATATATATATTTTTTAATTTTTTTACTTTAAAATTATGGTAATTTAATAATTTTTTAATTCGTGTATCGAAATTTTAAATGATAAATTTTTTAAAAATATTAATTTAAACAGTTTACTTTTTAGTTCTTTAAAAAATTTTAGGGCCCTCCGCAGTCTACCCACCAAGGTCTATGGGAGTGTTATATATATATATCCACCAAGGTCTATGGGAGTGTTATATATATATATATATATATATATATATATTTTTTCGTGGAAGTGTTAAAAATATTTACTAGGAATTAAGATTATAAAATTAATATCATATGATATGACTATTTATGGAATTTAATAGTCAAGTCGTTCTCTTAGGTTGGGCTGTTAAAACGTATTGATAGATTGTGTTTATATCGGATTGATTTACTCAGATGATATGATTAGCGTCAATAAGAATACGATTTATTTATTAATCATGTCACCTTAACATAATACTAAAATTAAATGGATTATATAATGAACACAACACATATAATTTGTATATTTAATTGGATCATATATGAGTTATTAACCTGACATAACTCATTTAAATTGTATGACATCTATAACTTAAAAAAATGTAATATATTTGTTACAAAAATCAACTGTAATATTATTCATAAATGAAATCATAATTAAAATTGTAAATTCATTAAAAATTTCATATTTTATATATTTTTTAAACATTTAAGCAATCACTATCAAACAAATTTAAATAATATTTTATTTGTCTTTGGTCTTTTTATCATTTTATTTTTTTATTCATTTTATTTGTCTCTTCCAATGCAATACAAATGATTATTTTAACCCTTAATATTACTAAAAAATATACGGGTTATAAATGGGTTAGGTAGGGTTGCCATGAAACGTGAAATTAAATGGGTTATAACGGGTTAGCGGGTCAACCTGTTACATGACTCGTTTTAAGCAGTGTCATAAACGGATCAATCCGTTTACCGATACTGACCTGCTAAGCCTCAACTCTAATCCGAAAATTTTTCATATTTGGAAAATCATGTTAGCTTGTCATGACTTTTTTTTGACACCCCTACTCTTAGGTATACTTAGGGTTGCAAAAAATTAACCAAATCAACTAAACCGAATTGATCCAATTTAATCCAAATAAAAAATCATGGTTTAGGTTATTTCATGGTTAGTTATGGTTTTAAAATTTTTATAAACCAAATTTTTTGTTTGATTTTAGTTTAAGAAAATGAGAATCAAGTTAAATCGAACCGAACGAATAATATAATAAAACTATGTATTTTTTAAATACATATTTTACTAATATGCAAATTATTCTTTAAATTTTTTAGAAATTAAAGATATCTATTGAATTTCTATATTTTAGAGGATTTTTATGTTATTATTTTGATCCTTATTAACTTCTTGGGAAATATTTCATTTTAATTTATTATTATTATGCTATTGAATTTCATGTACACAACTTGATTTTTTTTATAGTATTAATAAGGTTGATTGTTATTTAGTAATATAATTTTATTTTAATATTTATTAAATTTCTATAATCTCTTCAATTTTTTTATTTTATTTATTTTTTATTTTTGTCAAACCGACCAAACTGACTATCCAAATAGTTTTAGTTTGCATATTTTTTTTGTATTACTTAATTTGGTTAAAAGTTAAAGTATATAAAAACCGACTTTATTTTGTTTAGTTAGAAATATTTATTCTAAATCGATTAAGCCGAACCATGAACACCCTTAGCTATACTAATCACATATTATTGGTATTTGGACAATCATTATTCCCATTTGGCAAAAAAAAAACAAAAACAAAAAAAAAAAAGAGGACAATCATTGTCCCCCATTTCATTTTTCCCATCTTAAATTCTTTAAGGCTATGTTTATTAAATTGATATGAAATAATTCATTTTACTTTTTTAAAAAAATATTTTTATTTATTAAAAATTAACTAATAATATTATAATTTTAGAAATTTAAGATATAAAATTATAAAAACATTTGTGTATTATTTATCTGAGTTAAGTTTAATTATATTGTAAAATCAAATCTAAAATAATATGATTTTTATTTATTTTAAAATTATTTTTTTATATTATTAATAAATTAAATTTTATAGATTATCTCCTTTTTCATTTTCCATCATGGATCATGCCTAATAATTATACAAAGTCAAGTCTGCCTCTCTCTGTTTTGTGAATGAATGATGTTAATAACGAAGACTTTGAATTTTGAAGTGGCAGGTGGAGCCCGTTTCTGTTCGAAATTAACACTATGATTAGGAAAAAAATTGGATGGGAAAAGAAAGGGCGGGAAAAAATGTAAGAAAAAGAATAGAAAATATGAGGATTTTTTTTTTTTTTTCTCACATTATTTGGAAAGGTGGTAAAAAGTGAGGGGTGAAAAGATAGGAAAAAAAATAAAATTACTATTATATCATCTTTTTCTTTGATTGAAACATGAAATTAAGGTTAAAAATGTGATTTTCTTTATAAATATAATTAAAAAATCTCTTTCCCTAAGTTTTCACTCAAAAAATGGGGGAATACTTTTTGTTGGGTCCAGGGGAAAATCATTCCTTTCTCCAATATTTTCTCATCTTCCCAAACAACAGAAAAACCCTTTCCTCACCCTCTTTTCCCCAATCTCCTTTCCATTATCCATCATTTCTCCTCTTCCTAAACACAGTGTAAAGGTAAATGTGATTCGACTTTTGTGGCTTGTGCGACTGGAAAATTCTTACTTACACTGGGTGTATAAACCAATCCAATAAGATAAAAACACATAGAATAAAAAAAATATCGATATCTTTTCACTAGGCCAAAAAAAAGATAAAAGAGTCATATTGACCAAAATATCTTATCACTCATTGGTTTGGTATATAAAATAAGTTTATATACCCAGTGTAAGTAAGAATTTTTCTGTGCAACTATGTCAAGTTTTCAAATTCATCCTTTCTCAATATAAACATAAGAGATTAACGGCCCGTTTGGTTTACGGATTCATAATTTTTACGATTAGGAAATAATGAGATTAATAATTCCACTTGATAGAAATTGCTAAAAACATTGGGGATTAGGTTCTAGATAACACTAATCCTATAAGTTAATAAAGCCTTTGAAATTATTAAGTCCAACTTGAATTATATGTATCAAACGTAGTGTTATTTAATAATACTACAACTTAGTTAAGCAATCGCATATGCCAAACGGGTTGTAAATGATTAATGTCCTTACACATTCTATTCAATAATTTTATAAAACTTATGAAAATAAAGTTTCTTTTTAGTACATCGAAATTTTTAGAAGGAATGAGCATTACATTACATGAGATACCAAACACACTTTATGAAATGATAAAAAAGATTTGATTAATATAAGATATTTTAGGTGTAGCTGAGATTTAGGAATATTATTATGACTTAATGACGTGGAGGCCTTTGCAGAAGGGTTCCTAGGCCGCCTAGACAAGCAGCGGGCCAAGCAGAAGAAATAGCGGCCCGGGACAGCTGTAATTTTTGGGCCTTGCAGGTACTTGATCCGAAGGGAAATGCTGTAACGGACCCGAGTCATCGCCTCTGGCGATGAGCGACGTCGTTTTTCGGCCAAATTCCTTCATTTGGGCCCTTATTTTTGCCGTTTTTCCATTTATGGAAACTTTGTGAATTGCTTGTAACTTTTGGTAGGAACCCCGGATTTAGGCGCCGTCTGTGGCGCTTTCCTTTTTAATATCATTATGTTTTTCTGGTGTAATATTTCGAAACTGCCATTTTTGGCAG
>CATKHJ010141411.1:0-17391 GCA_949750685.1 Vernicia montana | reverse complement strand
AAAACTTAAATATCAATATCACATAGTTAATTATATCCAATAAAGAAGTTTAATAATTTTCAGTAATAATAGTTATCAAACAGAATTATTATATTCAGCACTTAAAAATTTCAGTATTTATTGTATTCAGCGCTTAAAATTTAGCACTTAATTTTCAGTTTTACTAAACACCACCTGAGTCTACCACTTTATTCATAGATTAATCTAATAAAAATAAGACACATCAATTAAATATGTTATATTAATGATTTTATATTTCATAATTAATTAATATGTCTTATTTTTATTGAGTTAGTCTATAAATAAAGTGATAGATTCAGTCTATCTAAAAATTTCTCGAAAACAAAATTGTATTTTTTTTTTGAGAAATACTAGAATTTTAAAATTTCTCTCTGTAACTCTGTGGATTGGGCAGAAAAGTGAGATATCCTTGTTTGGGCTTTGGAGCAAACTTAGCCCAGACTAAGAGCAAACTCAATGATTCTATGGAACTTGGATGAAAAATTTTGGGGATTTTCTTTTTTGTACCCAAAAAAAAAAAAAAAAAAAAAAAAAAGATGAATTTGATATTTTCATTGTGCACATAAAATTTCAAACTGAACTGAATTCTTGTTCTTTAAACAGTTCTACAGGAAAAATGTAAGTGATTTTCTTTATTTAAATGGAGGGGGATTAATGAATAATTAAATTGAAATCACATAGTAGCATAATGTATTTATACAATCTAAACCATTGATTAGTGATTCTCTAGCCATTTGCTCTTTTTATAGGCATAAAAAGATAAAAGATAAGTAGCCTAGGCTAGGATTGTATATTAAAAGGAAATTTAACTAATAAATTTTGATTTTAGTGATATTAAGTTATTAACTTGTCTTTGGGATTGGGAGGTTGAAACTTAATCCACTTGTTTAGTTATGAAAAATATTTTTTTATTTTTATTTTTCATTTCCCAATTTTCTATATTTCTATTTTTCAAATTAAAAATTTAAAAATAAGAAAATATGTTAAGATTTCTTTTCATTTAAAATTTTTTCAATTCTTACATTTCTATTTTTATTTCTAAGATTTTTTTATTAAATATTTAATAATTATTTTTCATAATTATTTATTTTAAATGATAGTGGAAAATATTATAAAGTAATTTTCTATAATGCAGTGTAATTTTAGAAAATTTGAAATTTTTTTTTTTAATTTTTCATTTAAAAAATTTTAATAACTAAATACTAAATTCTAATTTTCTATTTTCTTGAAATAATTTTCTAAAAAACATACTTTGTTTTTCAAACCTAAATAAGTAATGAGTTTAAACTCCTAATTAACTTAATTAAAATTTAAAAACAGCAATACCATATGGAGAGAATTAGGCCATTGTGGCCCGATAAAGCCAATGGTGACAATGTCTTGGATCCAGGCCGGCAAGATTTATTCTAGGGAAAAATTCAAAACTAACCAAAAAAAAAAAAAAAAATCTTTCACACGGTGTAAAAAATTTTATTTCAATATTGTCGTTTATAACTTGAAAATTATCTTGCAACATCACCAGAAAACCTTTAGAAAGTCACATGATTGGTCCAGCTAGTACCAAATGTTTGACTCTATGCTGTCATTTTTTTACTTGTCTAGACACTCTTGCTGACACCATCTTTTGTCACTTCATAAGATGTCAAATCAATTAGCAATATGTATTTAGTACATAATCTTCTAATTATCTTTACTACTAATAATAATAAGATAGCTTCTCTTATTTCAACTTCATAATTAAAATTAGAGATTTAATTTAGTGATTTTTGAGTTGTTTCTAAAACTGTATTTCTAAAATTGTGAAATTTTATATTCAAGTATCTATCAAAATTAAATTTATAAAAAAAATAAAAAAAAAATACAAAATTGAATTTATGCTATTTATTCATAAGTTTTGTTGTTCCTAAAATAATAATAATAATAATAATAGTAAAAACCTCTATCTCTTAGTCAGTATTTTAACAAAAAGAAAATTCATTTATTCTTATTATTAAAAGTAAAAAGCTATTGCAAAGATATACAACATTTATCTTAAAAAAATGAATTAAAATATGTTATTTTTAAAGTGACCAATATATTTATTTATTTACTTAAAATTTTATAATTAGATCATATCCTCATCTTTGCAAAGTTCACATCCCCAACGGAGCAAAATTTCAATTTTCAACAAGTTGACATGTATGGTATATGTTAAGTATATGTATATTTTGAAATAACATTCATTTCATGTAATTTTTTATATGTGTTTTATATATATTTATATACAATTAGTATATAACTAAATATATATTTCGTAGAAATTTGGTATATATTAAGTATATGTTTGGTATCTGCAATTACTTTATATATATATACATATTAGAAATTTGAAAAAATAATTAAAAAGATAAACTAATAGTAAATGGTATACGTATACTAAAATTTGGTATACGTTTAGTATCTGCAACTACTTTATATATACAAATTGCAAATTTGAAAAATTAAAAAATAAACTAACAGTAAATGGTATATGTATACCAAAATTTAGTATACAATAAGTATATGTTTGGTTTCTACAACTACTTTAATATATACATAATGCAAATTTGAAATATTAAAAAGATAAACTAATAATAAATAATATATGTATACTAAAATTTTGTATATGTTAAGTATATGTTTGGTATCTACAACTATTTTAATATATACAAATTGCAAATTTGAAAAATTAAAAAGATATATAAATTAACCGTAAATGATATACGTATGTCAAAATTTGGTACATGTTAAATATATGTTTGGTATTTACAACTATTTTATAAGTAAATCGTATACATATATAAAAATATAGTAGATGTTACGTATATATTTGGTATATGCAACCACTCTATAAATACACATATTGTAAATTTGAAAAAATTAAAAATATAAACTAACAGTAAATGGTATATGTAAACGAAAATATGGTATATGTTATATATATGTTTAGTATCTGCAACTACTTTAATATATAAAGATTACAAATTTGAAAAAATAAAAAAAAAAATAAACTAATAGTAAATGGTATACGTATAATAAAATAAGGTATATGTTATGTAAATGTTTGATAAATATATAGTATATGTTTAATATTTGATATACATTTACTATACATTTATATATAATTGTTATATATTTATATTTATATATTTGATACAATTTTAAAGGAAATAACAATAATAATTCTAAGCTAATTCAGTTAATAAAAAAAATTTATTACTCACCTTATTGTTTTGGATTCACATTTAAATATTTATACCTAAAAGTTAATTCATAAATGTATAAATAAATGGACAAACTGATTAAAAATATACTCATTACTAAATAAATCGACGAAACTACCATGACTACAAGCTGACAATACAACAAGGAATGTGACCTCATTTATAACAAGGAGCATGCCAAAATCAACTCCACATGTTTTGTTGTTATTCCTAAATTTTTAAAAAATTAACTTTGTTGTTTTTTCTTTCAATTTCTTCTTCTATAAATAAAGTGTGAGTGTTAGATGAAGCTGTGATCAATTAGGAAAAAGGAGGGAAAGAATAATCAACTACTAGTAACTAGTGCTTTTCCAAAAAACAAATATGCATTTGCTTGTTAAATCAAGGCTGCTATTTGTGTTTTGTGTTGATGGAGATGTTGGAATATTTATTGTTTGTGTTGCTTAGTACCATTAAAATTTTAAATTTAATAAATTTCGTTGAAATTTTCAATTTTCAATAATATTTTTATAAATATATATAATTTTAGTAATTTATACTTAAATTTATTAATTTGAATAATATATGCTTTTATTAAATTTAAAATTTATTAATAGAATTTTATAAATGAATTGTTTAAAATTCTATAAAAAAAATTATGACTTAGAAAAAAGATATTGCAATAATATTAAAATTTTATTAATTAACTAAATTCAGTTAAATAATTAATTATTCATTATCAATTACTAAATTATTAGATGATTGGCATTTAGAAATAATAATTAATTAATAAAAATAATAATAATAAATTAATAATAATTAATAATAACAATGGCCCACAATAAATACATATTGCGAATAATGCCTCACTCCTCCTTTGACAAGTGAAATGACAGTGTGAAGAAAAGATAAAAATAAAATATCTAATACAAATGAAATAGAAAGTGGTTATAAATTTATAAAAAATAAATTCACGGTGAAAATGATATTTTTTATAAAAAAACATGTACTAATGTAATTTCCTCTATCATATATTAATATTTTATAGTATTAGAAGTGGGCCTACATAAATATAAAATTGAAGCCCAACATTTTAGTGGGCCAGGTATGATTAAGGTTCCTAACAGCAGAGCAAATGGACTTCGGATATTTAATGCAAATCCAAATTGGGCCCCTATATATATACATATATATATTTTAAAGTATGAAGACGAAGAATCATACCTTAAATTTATTGTCCGACAATATATATCCATTTACCATTAAGCTATGATTTAGGGTGCTATATTCCTTAAGAAAATTTTCAAGTTCCTTTTTTTTTTTTTTTTTGGAAATGTATATACATTTGAATAAATAATTATTTAAACTTAAATTATAGTTTATAAAAACATTAAAAAAAAATAGTTATACAACCATTTTATTCTTAAAAAAAAATACAATCATTTTAAATAACAAATTATTTAAATTGTATAATTTGAATTAATTACATTTTTTCTGATTAATTATATTTTATCTGAAATTAAATTAGCAACGTTATTGACTTCATTTATCTACTCTGCTTTCAATATTTTAGTTGAAGATGACTCAAAATATAGTTAAATTAAAATATATTTTTTAATTTTAATTTTTGAAAGATTAGATTATTTTGAGTGTTATTCATGATTGGGGAATTTTCTCCCCACTAATCTTTCACCTTTGTCTCTCTTTTTATCTTATGTTTAATTGATTCATCTACTTAAATAGTTCTCTTTCCTTAAATATTTATGATCATAATTTATCACTTAAATAATCGGACTTCCATAAAAATAGAGATTCAAATCATCAACAAAACTAAAATTACAGAACTGAAATTTTTAGTCACTCATGGTCTCAAATTTAGGTGTTGTTTGTAATGGAAAATTCATGAAAATAATAGTAATAATAATAAAACATAAACAAGATTTATTATTAACAAATCCTTATTATAGCATAATATTTGGATTTACATTCACTCCCTGACTACATGGATACATACCATCATAACAAGTAAAATATCAAACTTGAAAAAGACTTCCCCTTCTCTTTTTTTTTTTTTTTTTTTGACTTTCCTACACTTTCTGTAGACCTCGCATTAAATAGAAAAAACTTGGATATTCCAGTACACCTGCAAGTGAAATTTTTATATTAAAAAAATGATATATTAATAACCAAGAACACAAAACAAAATAAAAACCATTTTGTTAAATATAATTGAAATTCAAGATCTCTTGATAATAACTTTAAATCTTGACCATTGTATTAATTTTTTTTTTTTTTTTAATATATATATTGATCTGATTGCAAAAAATTTATCGACAATTAAAAGGGAATATATAATTTATATATGAAAGAAAAATAAAATGAAAAACAAAAACAAAAACAAAATTACCTACATAATTATTAGTAGTTAGTAATTAGAATTAATCGCTGTCGCTGTCGCTGCTGCTATGACCATGTTCATTCTTCTTCTTTTCCTTCTTCTTCTTCTTGTCCTTATCTCCATCTTGACCTTTTTTATCTCCATGTATCTTATCCTTGATCTTGTCCATCATTCCTTCCTTACGTTCACCCTCTTTGCAACCTTGATCATGGGACTGTCCCTTATGTTGATCTTCCTTCTTACACACATCTTCCTTCTTGTGCTCATCTTTGTTCCCTCCCACGTTGAGAGTCTCTCCAATCTTGTGAATAATTCCTGCCATTTTCTTTTTCTTTTTTCTCTCTTTTGAGTTTTGATTGATATGATCTAATGAGGAAAAATGAGTAAAGGATTGGGTCTTATTTATAGGGAATGTAGGGAAGAAAATTAAATTAATATTTGTGTATTAATTAAATTGAAATCACATAAATGCCCCAGTTTTACCCATTTTGTTGATATAAATGTAATTAAACTCACACGTATTTGATCTGATCTGATTTTGAAAGGACATGGAAAGTTCTCAAATGTCCCTAATTACAGGCACCAAACATGGGTACACTAGTGGCAATTTCACTTATTAAAGATGATTATTCAAATTAAATACGTACATATCCGGTCATCCATGTAATTCTTGGGATATTTTTTTTTTTCTGGTTGTAAAAACACCACGTGTAATTTAATTGATGAGAAATAATCTAATTATATATATATATATTATCAATTCTCCTTATAATATTGTGCCAAATGCTGTAAAAGTGAAGGTTATTGGTTCACGGTGTGGCACCACTAGGGACCGGTCATGTGTCCTCTTGAAAGACAAGGAAATTGAATGTTTCCTTCTTATTATTATTTTGAAATAGGAAATTGGATGAGAATGGTGATAAAAGTAGGAGATTCATTTTGTGTGGACACCTGTAAATAAAAACAAATTAGACTTTATTTTTTGTCAGAAAACTTTAACGTTGCATAAAGAAGCTGTCAGCTAGTACATATGGATAAATACTCTTGAGGCACCTTCTCCATTCAAGAAGAGAGAGGTGGAAACAAGCAGAAAATATCTCATAATTTACCGACAGAGTAGACGACATGAAATTGTATTTGACATTAGCCAAACTGAAAATTTAAGTATAAATTTTGCACTAAATACCACTAAAATCTTTGGGGAAAAAAAAAAAATATACCACTAAAATCATCATAAAGATTAACATATTAAGAGTTTCAACATCAATTAAAATAGAATTAATTGCAAATAAAAAAAGCTTTCCCTTTCTTTCTCTAAGGCTTTTCCTCTTAAAAACTTTTGTACCCTTTTATAAGGTTTTCTGAAGGGGAATCCTCCGATAACTCCGGCCACTGAAGAAAGACTTCAAAATCTTTTCTTTTTTGTTGTATATACTATTAGGCCATAGGCCTCTTTGTGTTTGTGTTTTTCTTTTTCCCAATTTATCTAGATTTCACCTTTTTTTATTTTATTTCTCTATTTTGGACTCATGGCAGTGACCTTGCCATGCCTCAGTTCGGTAATGTCCGGTCTTTTCACTACTTCCGTTCTTTTATCAATCTGCACCGAGAAAATAATAGATGAGAGAGGGAAGAGAGTGCAAATGTCAGTGATGGAACCTTAGTGCTTGATTCTGAGAGATTTTTTCTTCATCAGAACAACCGTTTCATCACCACTATCAGGGTCCTTGCCCACAAATTCGATTTCTATGGGTGAGCAAGCATTAAGCCGACACAGTACATACTTCTTTTGGTTTGGCCGGAGGCAAAACCCCTACTTCCTAGAGTGGCTTCTTCAATCTTTCCGCCGTCGGTGGTGAAGGTGGTGAAGCCAAAGAGGACTGAAGATTCTGGAAGAACTAGATTTAGGCAAGAGTATTCTCGTATTTTTAAATTTATTGTAGGCCATTTGGCCATTAGTCTAGCAGACCTGGAGTCTGTCTTTGACTTTATTGTGGGTTCCAAGGCCATCCCTTTAATGGGTATTTCTCAATTTAATTGGGCCATCCTTATGTACCTATCATTAATTGTACTATTTTAAACTTAGACGGTATTGGATAACACCATTCAGCACTTAAAATTAAAATTTTCAACATTTAATCATTTTAAATTTATTTAATAAATACATCTTAAAAATTTAAATTAAGTCAAAAATTACTTAAAATAATAAGTCAAAATTTTTAACATGCGATAAGTAATTAAATTTTTAAATATTTTTACTAATTAAAAATTATATCCCTTATTTTATTCAACACTTAAAATTCAGTACTTAAATTTTCAGCACTTAATTTTCAATTTTACCAAACACCACCTTAATGTCTTATTAATATAAGAACTTTTTCTTCTTTGGCAAAAAAATAAAATAAATAAATAAATAAATAAATAAAATAAAAATAGAATTAATTACAAAAATATTTAATGAAATCAAAATTTAGACACCAATTAAAACATTCATCAGGCATCACTCATTCCTTGATAATTGTTGTATAGTGCATTAATATCGTATACGAAATTGCATTACTTTATGCACATGGTATGATTTTTTTTTCCTCTATTATTTTGTAGAAAAAAACACACAAAATGTACAGAAGGAGATAAAGGATAAAGATCATTGATAGCTCTGTGAATCATAATAAAAATAATTAAAAAGGCACAGCGAGAATTGTGGCAAATCACCAGGTATAGTTTGTATTATTACTCTGCATCTGACCTTAGCAAAAGTAAAATGCAAATGTACTCAAAAGGTTCATAAATTCATATAAATGGACATGCTGCTCACACATCACAATAATGTTGATCAAATATCAGTTTTCTCCAGACCCACTTGCACTGCCTCTCTTATCTTAATATCCCCTTCTTTATATCTTCTTGGAGTAGGTGCTGTGATTAATTTATCTCCGTTGAAAAAAAAAATACAAAAACCTAATTTCTTTATTCCTTTTATTTATTGACTGACACATGGTCCTTCTAGTCGGCTGCCGACAAAACAGAGGAGTGTTATCCTGTGATCAGGCACTACCATACCTATCCCATTCTACTTCCACGTCTCCAAATTTACTTTTTTAATTACTAAACTTAAATTTAGTAGATGACCAAAGATAAAAGGATAAATGAGAAATGTGTGAACTGGGATAGTTGAATTAGTTGCCCCAGTCTTTGCTTCACATTTAATACACACAACTCCCATGAAAACATTAAGCTCGCTCAAAGAAGTTGGAACGGGATTGATAAATTAAAAAAAAAAAAGGTTGGAACAGTAAACAGACACCATCAACATAAAAACCACACTGTTCGACATAAAAGGTTCATTATGAATCATTCTGTTTTTCCAGTTTATCAGTTGAACCAATCCATTTTTCCTAAGGATGAGTCCATCTGATTTTGATAACTATGGCTTTAGTCATGATCCAAAAAACAAACATAATGAAAATACTTCTACGCCAACAATGTCAATTGAATTACACCACCGAGTCAGACTGCAGATTTATAACAGATGCTCATTTTAAGTCTTCACAAAGTTATGAAACAATCAAGACCATGGAGCCCAGCAAAAAGCAAAGCTGTCGCTGGTAACATGCAACGAACACAAACCTTTTAAAACTCGCATCTTAGCAAATTATTTAGCCTTGCATTCAATTATGTAAAAGCCACATATGAACAGATACTTCAAATTGATTCAGTTAAACCATCCGCGATTTGCACCTCAATTTTACAATACAGGAATCTACTGGAAGGATATGAAATAGGGTTACTCACAAGGGTAAGTAATATTTTCTACTCATTCTCGCATATCCAGCTATGCTCCAATCTTATCGAATTGCTCCAAGCAAATTGGCACCATCAAGCCTTGCATTTTCCAAATGCTGGGTAAACATGATGTCAAGTTAGACATCTAAACCAGAAGAAGCATTTAGCGTAAAAAAATGTAGATTGTAAAAAATCTCCTCCTTGTTTATCCTATATTCTACAACAATATGATTAATCTTGTCTAGATATTAATGGCATCTTTAACATTTCTGTACTTACTTTCAATGTAGGCATTTACCATGTAAGCCATGCATACTTGAATGTTTTGGCATTAAAGGACAAATTGACCCCAAAAAAATTGAGTCACTTAAGTACAGTGAAAAGCTAAAACATAAACTCATGGCCACTGTAGAAGCATATATTTCAGGAATTTGATAGTATGGCAAATGCAATGACAGTTCCGAAATTGACAGGCCAAGAAATTGAGAAAAACTGCCTAGTTAATATCATATCCAATAAAAATCTCATCATCCCATCAAAATTTTACTCACTGTGTTCTGAAGATTGACATGTCGTAGATAAGCTCGTTGAAGGTTTGCACCTTTCAAATTGGCATTATTCAGCTTTGCACCCTGAAATAAACATGGTTACAATGAATCAACCCTAGAAGCTACATATATAGCCAAAGCAACTTTACTCTTAAGGTGCAGGATATTCCCTTCCTGGGCTTGTTCTTTATTCTGTCGCATCCATTAATTGCCTAAATTAGAGCCCAACAACCTTGTTTGATTTCTCATCTCAAGTGCAAGCCTTGTTATAATTTTATGAAGACACTCATCATTTTTGTACCAAAACAGCTTTTGCCCTTGTATTTTTTCCAAGAGATGCCCATCTTGCTTTTGTTCTTTATTCTATTCTACATTCCTTAATTGTCTAAATTAGGTGAAAGCCCACCATTCTCCATGTTTGATTCCTCCTTATGAGTGTGAGCCTTATTATCGGTTTATGAATATAGCCATGGTTTTCATCCAATAAGAATTTTACCTTTAAATTTGCTCCTTCTAGATTAGCCCCTTCCAGGTTGGCATTGGTAAGGTCAGCAGTCTGAGATCAAGTGACTAAACAGATTAGTACATCAAAATAACCTCCAAAACAGAATGAAAAGAATAACAAATTGGCCAATTTATTTACACTATTGTTAACAAAAAAAATTAATAATTTCTTCAACTAGTTTTACATTCATAATGAATGACAGTAACTGACCAAATTATAGTAGATGTAATACTCCTAAGTGGGAAAAAGATCCTTGAAACCTACTCATTTCCTCTTATTTTCTATTAGTTATCATGAGTTCTTTTAATTTGTATGTGCCACAGGAGGCACACTGTTGACATCTTTTACTTCCTTTTAACAATGTTCTAATGAAAGTAAGAAAACATATGTGAAAATATTATTAGACCAGAGTCATGCACACAAATTATGTTTAAAAATTATATTAGTGAAAGTGACAGCTGCATCCATCATTAGATATTTTGAATGCAAGGCCTGCATAACAAAGACAGTAACTTTTTTGTCCAAGCTTTAACTTTTTGGATACTTCAAACATGTGGATTAAATTAGATCTACTAATTTTAACAGCAAATAAGTCTCAAGACAGGCCTAAGCCCCTTCTTAGAGTCATCAAACACCAAATGTACTCAACAAGATACCCAAACATTTAAAAATCTTTGGTGAACCTGGATAAGGAGGAATGCTCAAATATGAAAGTTCTAAATGCTTTAAAAATCAACAAATGCTGAACCTGTAAGTGTGCAGAACGAAGATCTGCTCCACAGAAACTGCAATCTACCAGACACGCATCTGCAATGTAAGAAAAGAAAATCAAATTCAGAAGGCCCTTGATCCACACATTAACCTTTTATGCTATAGTCATTTCAAGAATTCTATTTTTTTTTTTAAAAAAAAAGGAAAGTTGGCATATGTAAATCAGTGCTCAAAGAATTTAATACAAAATCCTAAAACTATGAGCTTTACTGAGATAGAATTTACCAAAATGGGAGCATTTGATTCGGGTCATTCTTTCATCTATCAATAAAATAGCAATCATGTGCTTCTTTAAACAATATACAAGTATTCAAGCTCAAGAGTAATACCATAAGGCATCAGCCAATACTTGTAATGTATTAACATCAACAAGACATTTCAAGGAATTAAGAGCCACCCAACAGTAATATGCAAAAGTGCAACAGGTGAAGTACCCCTTCGTTAGGAGCACTGGTTAAAGAATAATACAAAGATTCTAAAAAAATTCTGAGAGATCACTGGCTTAATAGACAATTTTACCTTGTAGGTTTGCACTCTGAAGATTAGCACCAGCTAGTAAAGCTCCACGGAGATTTGCACCAGTAAATTCACATCTTCCCTAGGCAAAAAACAATAATCAAGAAAATACTCCATAATACTGCTTATTTTACAAAATGAGACCCAGTTTCAATTTGACTTCCTTACTCTCGTAAAGTTGCATTATGAAATATGGAACCCTCAGCATCCACATCCTGAAATGAACATTTTAATAAGGTTTGAGTGTGATTCATTAAATAAATGTAACAGTAAATAAAACTGCATATGTTCACTATCTAGCATCTCAAAGCAAACACAAAAACCAACTTTAATGGATGACAAAGCTTCTTAAAAATAAGCATTTTTTTTACATTATTTTGTTCATGGAACTAGTATTTATTACAAAATTATTATCCCAATCTTGATTCCATTTCTTCCTATCCCAAATAGTATGCCCATAATTAATAAGTGAAAGTATCATTCCTCTCTCTGTCCCCCCCAAAAGTGGTAACTTTGCAAAAAATAAATTAAATGTATAAGGTCTAATTCTCATAAATCATAATTGCTTCTCCTAAAATATTGAACAAAAGGAATGAAGACATTTGTTATTTGGTACAGGGAATACAGCGGAAACAAAAAGAGGGTCCCTAGGGAGTACAATGCAAAAAGTTGTTCATGGCATATATTCCTCATGGCATCTAATAATGATATGCCTACCCGAAATTTTGCACACTGAAGATTGGCTCGGGAGAAGAACACACTTTTAAGACATGCATAGCTGAAGTCAACAAATGAAAGGTCCTGCACATCAATAAACCACTCATTAGAGGAAACAATACAATCAATGTCATAAGCATTCTGTGTTATTTTCCACCTTTCAAATTGTCGATTGACACAAGTAGAACTTGGACCAAATTCCAGCAGAAAAATATAAACATATGTATGCTTATTTGAAAAGATTGAAATACGCAAAGGAAACTTTGAGAGAGCTTGTATGACAAAAGCTTTTCTAAACACTTGGGACTAAAAGATTACCAGTTTAGAAAGATCAAGGCCAGAAAGATTAACCCCTCGAAATCGGACTCTCTCAGACTGTATACACTTGATGATATCTGTCCTTGTCAGTTCAGTATCCAGTTCATCACCTTCCTTCTTCTTATTCAAGACTGAATTGATTCCCTCAATGAGCACCTGGTAAAAAAATAAATAAATAAACAAGGAATGCACAGGTTCAATAAAAGAGACAATGATTTCATTTCATGCACATCAAATGCCAAGTTCTCGGCTAAATATCATCCAAAAAAGAATGGATACATTGAAATTCCAAAGCACCCAAAAGAAAAAACTGGACTTAACAACATACAAATAGCTGATAGTATTCTGCCTCCCGCATTAGCTCTGAATATTCAGCATCTGTAAGTGTGGGAACCACGCCATCTCTCAACCAATTCAGAATATACCTAAAATGTTTCCCATCCCTATCAACAAAGACATATCCCTGCAACAACAACAACTAAATATAATCAAAATTCAGAACATAAATGATCACTTAACATCCTCCACTATGAAACTTAAACGTGATTTAACAAACAAATATATATATACTAAGCACAAGGAGAAAACCGTGTCAGAGTCCTCGCAGACTGTATGACGACCACTGAACATGGCAGCAAGCATCGAATCAGGCTCTCGCTGCGTCAAAGTATCAACAGTAGTGCAAAATTTCTTCCCTCCTATGAAGAATACACACAAAATACACAAATTTTTTCAGTGATCATCACAAAATCAGTTGGATTGACTAAGAGCATTATAAAACACTTAGCAAGTGAAGGAGAACTAAAACAGTACAGTAAACACCAGTGAAAGCTCATGTAATTAGAAAACAAAAATAAAACTCCACCGATTAACAAAAACAATGTAAAATTAGGGTTTCAGTAGCTTAAGAATCACACTATTTAGCTCATACATAGGATTTGAAAATGAAGATCATTTGAGAGAGAACTGACCGATGTTTAGGCGAACCACAGAAGAAAAATTGGGTTCCTTGTCCATCATTCGATTGCTGTGAAATTGCGAGAGAGCGTAGATTGGGTGTGTCTGTCTGGGTGAATTTTTTCAAAGCTACATTTTCAATTATTTATATAAATTATAATCATGAGGTGAGGAAGAAGATTTGTTTTTTAGTGAGTTCGTCACTCGCTCGCCGACTCGATGCGGTGTTCAGAAGCCTTTGATCTTATTAAATGCGTAAATCTTGACCGTCTATTAGTAATCACAATTTTATCGAGTGGGACCCTTGTTCTTGCGACCAAATTAAATACGGCTTGTCGTTTTTCAGGGGACTGCTTATCAATTATCATGAACATAAGCGATAGATTGTTCAGAGGAGAGTGGGTAATCTAATATTTGGCTAAAAGTGTATAATAACGCTTAATGATTTTTCAAGGTACGAATATACCTTAATGTTACAAAAATGAGTGAGTCAATCTGCCTGTTATCTTTGTTACTTTCGTTATTTTTCTCTCTTTACACTTTTATTTTATTCCTTTATCTTTGTTTTTTTTTTCTATTTATTTTTTATTTATAAATTTATATAATGATAGTTGTAATTATTAATAAAATTTAATTATATTATTAGAATATATAATAAAAAATTAAAAATAATTAATTGTGATATTGAATAAATACATTCTAAATTTTTTTTAAAAAACATAATAACGTGAAAATAAATTAATGAGATAACTTTTATCAAAAGTTGTTTATTTTTTTTTTAATCATTTTTCAAATAATTTTTTAAAAAAAATAAAACTAATTATCTCATTAATTTATTTTTCACGTTATTATGTTTTTTTTTTAAATTAGAATGTACTTATTCAATATCACAAATAATTATTTTTAAATTTTTATCATATATTCTAATAATATAATTAAATTTTATTAATAATTACAACTATCATTACATAAACTTATAAATACAAATAAATGAAAAAAGTCAAATTATATATATATACACACACAAATATTTTATAGGTAAATGTAAAATATAAGTTAAAAAAAAAACAAAGACAAAGGAATGACAAAAAAAAAAAAGAAAAAATATGGATAGAGAGAGATAATGGAGATAACAGAAAGAAGGGGCGCGTTGGCCTATTTTTATAACGTTAGGAATATATTCGTACTTCGAAAAATATTAAGTGTTGATCTGCACTTTTAACCAAATACTAGAGGTATATTTGCATATTATCCCTTTATTATATCATACTGAGTCTAAATAAAAATATATAATTGACTAGATATTTCAAATAAATATAAAAATTGACTTGATTATATATATACCTATATCTTCTTGAATAAGTTGAATGTCCATTGAAAATATAAATTTCAAGAGATTTAAATAAAATAACAGTAAATTATACATAGATTACCCTTAAAATCAAATAAACCACCGTTAACCTCAAATTTGAATAATTACACAAAATTTGTACCGATAAATTAATAACATCTATTAAATATTTTTTTTTTCTGTCCTAACTTAGATTAACGAGCTAAATTAATAATTCGATAAAATAACAAAATAATAGTATTTTTTTTGAAAACCTTACATAACCCTCTTGATTCCATTCATATCATAAATTAATAATTCACTAAATTACATATCATAAATTAAAATATGAGTCTATTGATATTTTTCTAAATATCAGTTACATTGAAAATATTAATACAATTAAATTATACTTGCTAATCAAGAAAATATGGATTGGTGTATATTCCTTAGACTTTTAACCTCATTTTATTAATAGAATAATTTATATTTTTATAAAATAAAATAAATTTTTAGTTGATTAAATGAGTGTTATTTTAAATTTTAAGTACATTTGATAAATTAATAAATTATTAATTTATCGATTAATTAATACCTCTTTAAATTAATAGAATTTATATGGTTTCAAGATTATTAATTATAGTTGTTTTACTGTATAAAATGATTTTAATTGCAGTATTGCAATTTAATATTTATTGTTCGATATTCCTCAAAAAAAAAAAAATTATTGTTCAATAAATATATACTATGTAATGTATTTTGAATATATTATTTAATTATGAAAAATTTGTGGTCTAACAATTGAATTAACGGTTGAATTTTAATTTTTTTATTTACAAGGTTTTGTTTAATACTCATACGACATTGATTAAAATTTTAAATTAAATTAATATTCACTTAAAATTTTTGGTAAAATTTTATATTGAATACTATAAGTCAGTGGGGTTTTAAATAACCATGCAGTTTAGAAATTTTAGCACAAATATTATATCTAATTTCAATACTCAATTTTATTTTCATTTTAATCAACATGTCAATCTTTCTTTTAGCAAAAACAGTTTTTTTTTTTTTTTTTTTTTTTTTTTTGAGAAATTGTGAAAGAAATTTATGAGAGTTGAATTTGATCATTTTCATCATAGTTTAGATCAAGACTTTTTAAAATTCGTTAATTTGCTTTTCCTCATATCCAATGTTATAATCCAAATGACTTCATATCTTAGGCTCTACATTTTTTTAACGTTTGTAACGCCTTAAAAAATTAGTCCATATAAAATATATTTCTTGATTAATGGAAAATTAAGTTATTTTTAAGGAAAATAATTTCTTATTTTTAAAATGAGAAGTCATTTTTTGAATTTTGACAAACTTATTATAATAAAAAAAATATATATAAATATAAATTTATTAATCAGTCAGTCACTGATATTTACTGTCGGCGACCACTAAATTTATCATTTTTATATATTTTTTTTCATATTTAATAATAAAATTTTAAAAATATGAAATTATTATAAGTTTAAATATGTTTGTAGTCTTACAAATTGAAAATTTTAATATTGTAACCAAACAATAGAAAATTAATTTTTCAGAAAATATTTTTTCATAAAATATTTTTCAAAAATAAATTATTTTTCGTGAAATAAATAGAATCTTAATTTGATATTTTTTCACACCATTCTTTGTATCCAAATTTAAGAAAGTCAGAATTTGAATCTCACGGGCATTAAATCACCGATATTTATTGTTGGCGACCACTAAATTTACTATTTTTATATATTTTTCTCATATTTAATAATAAAATTTTAAAAATATGAAATTCTTATAACTTTAAATATGTTTGTAGTCTTACAAATTGAAAATTTTAATATTGTAACCAAAAAATAGAAAATTAGTTTTTTGAAAAATATTTTTCATAAAATATTTTTAAAAACAAATTATTTTTCGCGAAACAAATAAAATCTTAATTTGATATTTTTTCACACCATTCTTTGTATACAAATTTAAGAAATTCAGAATTTTAATCTCACGGGCACTAAATTTTTCTTTCTTAATGCTCAAAAAAATTTTAAAAAATAAATAAATAAATAAGTAAAGACCAAAAATTCATAAAACCTTGAAGAAAAAAATCTTAAACCAAAGTATAATAATAAGTACAAAATACTTAATATCATATAAACTTATTGTAATTTTCCTTTAAAAAAAAATTATCATGGAATATATTGTCATATTATTTCCTTATTTTACTTTAAAGAAAGTTGCTCACCAAACCCATAAATTTTTTATTCAGTAATATTGTAATTGTT
>CATKHJ010141398.1:0-13373 GCA_949750685.1 Vernicia montana | reverse complement strand
TCATATATTTTTATAATTATTTTAATAATTATAATAATTGTAATTTTTTATTAATTTTAGATTTGTTTTCTTATTTTTCAAGTAATTCTAGAATATTTAGGTGTCCTATTTAGTAATTTTATTATTTCTTATTTAGGGTTTCTTACCTTATAAATAGGCATATTATGTAATAGTTGAGGAGATCTCTCATTATCAATAAAAATTCAATCTCTTTTATTCTTGATGGACTTCAAAAATTATTTTCCTTATGGACTCAAGGTTGTTTAAAGCGTAAACGTGTTCTAACCTTATTTCCCTCACTTTCTCGCTGCGTCAAGTGGTATCAGAGCAAGTTAAGATTTGTCTCCTCGATGACAATCTTCGGAGTTCAAAGCAACCTCTTCGTTGACGGTGATCGCGAAGGGTAGACTTTTTCAAGAATAAATTTTTGAAATTCTGAATATAGAAGAAATAGCACTCGAGACGATGTAGCTCGCAGTCGACGTATTTCTGGTTTAGAAAATAATTTTTATTTTCGGAATCATGGATATGGTAGATCATGTACTGGAGATGATGTAACTCACAGTCAATCTATTCATATAGGCGTTTCTAATTTTAGAGGTATTTTTTTTATTTTGATGGTGATTTTTATGAAAAAGATTTTGTGAAGTGGTTATTTGATTTGGAGGTTTATTTTGATTATCATGATATTCATGGGGTGAAAAATGTTAAACTTGCTTCTCGAAAATTAATAGAAGATGCTTTGGAATGGTGGATTGATTATCAAAAAACTTATGGTAAAATTCGTTCATGAATAAAAATGAAAGAATTATTAGTGGATGAATTTTATCATGATTGTTATATGTTTTATGATTTAAATAAAAAATTAAATAGGTATTATGAGAAATTGGAAAAGTATTCTCATATTAGTCCTATAAATCTTTGTAGAAAAAAAATTTACTCATTGCAGTAGTGAAATTTATCAAAATGGTTATGATGAAATTCAGCTCATCAAGAGTGAAACTTTTAGCTATGGAGAAAATGAACTCGTGAGTTTACACATTAACCATGTACAAGAAAATTCAGTTACTAAATATGTGCCGATTAAGGTGGAAACATGTGAAATTAATGATATTCAAGAATTTGAAATCAAAGAAAATATACAAGATCCACAAGTTGAAGCAATTATTAAGGAAGAAAAAATAGAGATTGAAGTTGAAGCAATTAAAGGAGCAGAAAAAGGGATTGAGATTTTTGAGATATATATAATTGAAGAGAATATAGAAAGAAGCAAGAGTGGAGATTTCAGTAATCAAATCATTAAATTTCAAAGTGATCTCATAACTCATGTATCCTATAATCCCATTGAGTTTCAAAATATTAATTTTATTGGGATTAATAATTTCAATTTTATTTCATGTTAATTGAATCTTCAAACAAAATTATTATTTGGATGTTACCCTGTGAAGACACTAGTGTATTCCAAGTATCTATTTATTTGGCATGGAACATTTCAATTTCAAGCTATAAACTCGAGGTCGAGTTTTCTTGAAGTGGAGGAGTATGATACGGTGATTCTCATATATTTTTATAATTATTTTAATAATTATAATAATTGTAATTTTTGATTAATTTTAAATTTTTTTTCTTATTTTTCAAGTAATTCTAGAATATTTAGGAGTCCTATTTAGTAATTTTATTATTTCTTATTTAGGGTTTCTTACCTTATAAATAGGCATAGTTGAGCAGATCTCTCATTATCAATAAAAATTCAGTCTCTTTTATTCCTGGTGGACTCCAGTAATTATTTGCCTTGTGGATTCAAGATTGTTTAAGGCATAGACGTGTTCTAGCCTTGTTACCCTCGCTTTCTCGTTGCGTCAGGTGTGACGGTCCTAAGGCGTGGGTTAGTTTAAGACCACCAACCACCCATAGAACCATCTAAACAATAAATCTGGATCAACAATCATCAACCTTATAATAATTCTTAAACAATCATTTGATATCAATATCCATCATTTAATACATAACCAGTCCATTGTTCACTATGGATCAAAGATCAAACATAATGATCATCCATAATGAACAAAGGCAAAACAATACTTCAAACCATCCAAAGAATCATTCTATCTATATTTGCACCTTAACATTATACTATGGAGCGCTATAGAATGAACCTTCAACTATTACAATTAACAATAAAAGGGGTCCAAAACAATACATCAATATAGCTTCTTGTAGAGAAAGAATCAAGTAGCTCTATCATCAATCAATTTATCCTCCTCAAATCTAGTACCTGAAAAGCACAATTGAAGAGAGGTAAGTTTTCAACTTAGTGAGATTATGAAATATATATATACTTGTGGGTTCTCAAAGATAACAATAGGAGATTCAATAATTGAATATCAATGGAAATAACAATTTATCAACATGGGGTATAGCAATAACAATAATGTGTCCACAAAGAATGGCATCATAACATATCAACTTTAATGGAACAATAAAATACATTTCATCACAGTGAAATACAAATGGGCGGGATGAAACCACCATCCCCATGAGCATCCATATGTTCATTAAGGGCAATAACTTCTCCATTTTTAACACATATCTGTAGGATACAAGCCTAAAGCACATAGTTCTCTCTAGGTAAAACACTGACATTTTAGACTCTATCAGTTGAGTCACCGGTGCACACGGCCTAATAGTTTATCTCCCATTAGTAAAGGTGTTCTATCATAATAGGTTTATCTTGGTTAAGGCTTGGTAGATATAATATCAATAAACATTAGTCCAAATGGCCATCATTACATCAAAGGTTTCAATAATTCAACATCAATGAATCAATTTGCTATTTAAGACTAATAGCAATTACAATGATAAATGATCAATAAAATAATTCTTATTCTAATCTTGGCATTCAAAGATTCAACAAGAATAACATTCATTTAGGGTAGTACACATGCATAAATATATTTCATAACTCACCTCTATAGCAAAATTAGTCCAATCCAAGATCAAACTCTTTATCTTAGATGGAAATTCTCCAAACCTTAGCCTACACAAAAATGGCCAACAACACCATCAATCTAGAACTCATAAACTCCAATTCAAATGATGAATTCCCAAATTCAATGAAAGAATTATCTAATCTCATATCCAATAGCAATAACAACACAAAACCCTTAAAAGATATACTCATTCTTCTAAGAATAATTCCTAGGGTTCTATCAAAAATACCCAAACAATCTATCGATAGCAATTAACACTATAAATAGCTTCTATCTAACTCAATGAAAATGTTATAACAAACAAATAATAAAACCCATAAAGATTTATGAATGATTAGACATTTACCTTGAAATGTCTCTCTTAACCAAATCTCAAATCTCTTCAAGAATCAGGAATAAATCCTCATAGATCATGTGTATCCTTTGATTCTTTAAATATTAATGACTAATCTTGGTCTTGGAGGAGTAATAAATGAGTTTGGTAGGGTTTGGGATTTGTTGGGACCGACATAAATGAGTTTAGATCTGATTTCCTTATTTTGGGACAGCTGCTGTCCTTTTATAATTCCCAACCTTGAACGAGCATTCATCCCTTTTAACGAGCATTCATATTCAATTCCAGAAATAATATTGTTCATACAGAGGTATTTTGAATGAAGATTCACTAACATGAACAAGCGTTCAACATATTTGAACGAGCGTTCAACTCTTTTGAAGGGGCATTCAATCAAATTCCAAAATCTGTTACTGTTCACACATAAGTATTTGGATCGAGCGTTCACCCTTATGAACAATCGTTCAAGCCTGCAATAGCCCAAAACTTCATCCCTTTTAACTCCCAAGCTCATTCTGAGGTATCAAAACAATTCTTAATACACAAAACATGAACATTATTCATCCAAATAGTTCCATACCATCACAAACATAACGTCTAAGGTTCAAGATCAATAACATCAAAGAAATGAACATATACCATACATAATATATAACTTAACTCAATCATTCAAATACAAGACACATACATACAATCAAAATCTTGGGTGTTACAGCTATGCATAGAGATCCTGAGTTATGGGATGATGCTATTAAGTCTAAACCATAAAGGTTTGAGAGTCCTATTGGTCAGGGTACTGAGTCCTACAAGTTAATCCCTTTTGGGTTTGGAAGAAGGTCATGCCTTGGGATGGGTCTAGCCAACCGTTTTTTAGGGTTTGCTTTGGAGTCTATGCTTCAGTGCTTTGAATGGAAAAGGATAAGTGACCAAGAAAGTGATATGTCTGAAGGGACTGGACTAAGCATGCCTAAGGCTAACCCACTAGAGGCAATGTGCAAGGCACGTAGTATCATGAAGAAAGTGTCGTTTTCTTTAGCTCCTTAAAGCATTTTTCATGATATATGTAATCTAATTAGCAATTTATGTGTATCCAAAACTGTCATCGAATAGCTTATTAATTTCAATTTGTAGTAAATTAATTAAGGATAAATTATTATTTAGTCCTTGATATTTGATTTAAATCCTTTGCTGATGACTAACGTCATTTTTCAGCCAAATTCCTTCATTTGGCCCCTAATTTAGCAATTTTTTTTATTTATGATAACTTTTTATTTTAGATGTAACTTTTGGATAGGAAGCTCTGATTTTGACACCATCTGTGGCATTTTCCTTATTTTAATCCCTATTTTAATTTAGTGTATTGTAATGAATATGGCATTTTTGACAATTTTAATGTTTAGGGTTTCCAGCCTCTATTTAAGCCACAATTTTGCATGTTTTAGGAATCAAATAAAAATTCAAAAACTTGAAATCCTATTTCGGTTGTTATCTCTTTACTTACGCTGCGTCATTGAGACTCCTATATATGATTCAAACCTTGTAGATCTGGTGCTAAGGCATAAATTTTCTTTACTTATAAGAAGAAAGGGAGAAGGAAGGATGTTAGAGATTTCACATCTGAAAACTACAAAATAATCAAAAGGAATATAAGTGATAAGGGCCAACCACCTAAATCTAATAAAATTCTCACCTCCCACCTTTTTGTTATAGTTGGACCCAAGTCTAATAAAATTCAATCTTATCACTTCTCATTAATGGGCTCTACACTCTACATGTTCTCACCTCCCACATTCTCAATTAAATTCAATTCAATTCAAATTCCTAATATGATATCAGAGCAGGTATGGCTCGTTCATTTCCCGGTAGATCTGGTCTTTCATATCATAGGTATCGCTATATTTCAATTCAATTTCAGGAAGAGGATTTCAATTTCAAGTGACAACTAAGCGTCAAAGTCAAATTTCAATTGCATTTAAAAGAGAGTGTTAGAGATCTCACATCTAAAAATTGGGAAAACTTTAAAATGGATATATAGAAGGTTTTAATATTAAGAATTTCATGATTTGATAATTTAAAATTTTGAATTAAATTGAGTTTAATTCAAAGTTAAAGATTTAGGTTGACTTGTATTATTTTTGTTAAAATTATGCATTTATTTGATTTGCGAGAAAATATAGAGAACGGGTAGAAATTAAGAAAATAATGATTTTTAACTACATCATTATATTAAGTTCTTATGGAATAAAACTTATGAACGAAAACAAATAATATGATTTTGAGGTAATAATGGAAAATTCAAAACTTGATTAAGGTAAAATTGGTTTTTTACATTCATTTAACATAAAATTTAACAAAATTTAACAAGGATATTCTGTTTGACCGGATAAAAATATAAGGACTATTTAATTAATTTTATAAAATACATGTCCTGAACAGTGTAATTCATTATACTGTAGGGACTAAATAGAATAATAATAATAATAATAATATCTATTGGTTATAGTGGTGTTTGTGAGAATTCTACAACCAAGGGAAATTATTGAATGCACCCCGATGCATATAAAATAGTGCACTTTGCAATTACAATCAGGTGAAATTTATTTCCCATAAATCTATATGATAACCATACATGGTGTATGCATTATATCAAATGTGAAAATTGCATGTGAGTGTTAAAAGGATATTAGTGTTTTTACATTTAGGTAAAATAATAAAATAAAATTTTATCTATATATGTGATTGGTTTAGTGTATAAATTAAAAGTTAGATACACCAAAAATAACTAAGAATTTTTAGATTATAAATGTAAAGTGTACTATTTTTCCATATGCACTGAGTATACTGAATAATTTCCTAGCAACCAAAGATTAGCACTTATCTCTAGTATTAAAAAGGACTAAATAATTGCTGGTTTAATTGATTCCAAGTCTTTTTCTGAATTCTTCACATACCGATTTTGAGTAATAAACAAACACAATATTATTATAAGAACTAAATAGTAATTCATTTTAATATAAAAGAGTTTTTCTTTTTTTTTTTTGCCAAATCTAATATAAAAGAGTAGAAGCATATATATATATATATGTGAATAATAGATCAGCAGCAAGTATAACATGCAGGACCCGATTTTCTATTTGGTTCTTTTGGCCCTTCCTTTTTTCCTTGTTGCCTTAAAATTATGGTTAAAAACAAGAACACAACACAAAAGAGTAAACCTCCCACCAAGCCCACCTTGTCTTCCAATTATAGGCCATCTCCATCTCATTAAGCTTCCCCTCCATCGATCTCTTCATAATCTTTCACAAAAATATGGTAAAATCATCTCTCTCCAATTTGGTTTCCGGAAAGTAATAGTCGTATCATCACCATCAGCTGTTGAAGAATGCTTCACAAAAAACGACATTATTTTCGCCAATCGTCCTCCTTTAACCATAAGCAAGTTGGTGGCCTACAACAGCACCACCCTCGGAACAGCCTCGCATGGTGACCATTGGCGGAACATCCGCCGCATAAGCACTCTTGAAATTTTCTCATCGAATCGCCTTAATGCGTTCATAGGCATTCGAAGAGAAGAAATCAATATTTTCCTAAACAAGCTATATGATTTGAACTCAAGCCATGATTTTACTAAGATAGAGTTAAAATCAATGTTCAAGGGGTTAACGTTTAATATAATTATGAGAATGATCGCCAGAAAGAGGTATTATGGTGAGGATGTGACCGGAAAGGAGAAAGAAGAGGCAGAGGAATTTAAAGAGATGATATCAGAGATTTTTGAATATGCAGGAGCTTCCTATCTTGGAGATTTCTTGCCTATTTTACAGTGGGTTGATTATGGGGGATTTTTGAAGAGAATGGCAAGACTTGGAAAAAGAATTGATAGACTATTGCAAGGTCTTATTGAAGAACATAGAGATGATGATGAAAGTAGGAACACCATGATCAGCCATCTGCTTTCTTTGCAAGAATCAGAACCACAGTATTACACAGATGAAGTCATCAAGGCCCTAATTCTGGTGAGTGATGATATACCTAATAACTCTCTTTCTCTAAGCTTTTTATTATTATTATTATTTTGCAATTGATATATATCACATAAAAGCTAACTTTTATAAAAAAAAAAAAAAATTAATTAAAATTTAAAATAATTATGAAAATATTTACTACTAATTAAAAATATATATTTTTATTTTGATTTTAAAATATTTTAAAATATATCTATAAACATTCACATAATTAAATATAAATTAAATTAAAATGTATAGTTATTTATATTAATATATTTTATCTGTAATATTAAAATCATTAATTACATATAATTAAAATTTATCATAATATATTAAATAATATTTTTATTTTTCATTTTATAATTTAACTCTAATTTCATTGTTGAATTACAAAATACCATACAATCAATTGTAATTGCTAACTGTGTACCACTAATCCTTATTTATAGTTAATCATGCTAAATCAAACAACCCTAAAGTTACTATCTAATATTTCTAATATTACATAATAATAAATTATCAAATAGGGAAAAATCTCTCATGGTGGTTTCTCTCTCTCTCTCTCTCTTTTTTTTTTTTAAACGCAAAAGGCAAAAATAATTCATCATTAGACCAATACAAGGAAGATAAGGAAAGTATAGAAATTTATTAATAAAGATTCATTGTCATTATATTAAAAAAATTACTAAACAAAAGAAAAATGTTGTCATCCTTGTATTTTTTTTTAAAATAAAAAATAACAATCTGAGTCACGCTCGTAGAAGATTTGATCTAATGTTGTCTCAAGTCGATTAACAATAACATATTTGCCGCCGTATAATATAATATTACCAACATATTATAGTCCGGCACTAAGGACACACACTAAAAGCAACTATTTTCTTTTGTCCTTGGCTATATTTCCAGTTATATCTGACGTGGCACTAATTAATATTAAAATAATTTTTACGTCAGATTTGATCACCATAATTGTCACTGGTGATAAAATTGCTAAAATTATAAAAAAAATGTGATCTGAATTGCTAAAATTAAAAGTTCGTATTACAATTACAAATTTGATGAAAAGTTCATAAATGTTTTTATAATTAATGATTCTGAAATAGCAAAAATATTAATAAAAAAATTGTCACGTTAGTTCCAGCAGCCGAAAATTTGGCATGAATTCTGATCGGCGTAAAATTTGCCAAAAATTAAAAGAATGTGATCCAAATTACTAAAATTAAAAATTCATGGTGCAATTACAAATTTAGTGGAAATTTATGAATTTTTTTATAATTAACCCTTTCCTATTTGTGTGAATTTCATAATAAATCCTAATTAGAATGGTTTGCCTTTGAATAAAATAAGGATATGAAATTTTAGAAAGGCAACTTACCTAAAAAAAACTTATCTAAAAAAAAAAAAAAAATTCCTAGTTAACTAGTATATGCCTTTATATTTATTTTTGGAAAGTTACTAAAGGCAACTAATACTATTTATTTATTTTTTTTTTTTTTTGTTGAATAACTAATATTATTCTTACATGCACCTAGGACATTTTATTTGCTGGTACTGAGTCATCAGCTGTTACCTTAGAATGGGCAATGTCAAATCTGCTTAATAACACAGAAATTTTGGAGAAGGCAAAAGAAGAGTTAGACATTAAGATTGGTGAAAAAGGCTTAATTGATGAATCTGATCTTTCCAAATTACCATATCTTCAAAATATCATAACCGAGACATTAAGATTATATCCAGCAGGTCCATTACTTATTCCACATTTTTCATCTCAAGAGTGTAGTGTTGGAGGATACCATGTAGAACCCAATACAATGCTACTTGTTAATGCATGGGCTATGCATAGAGATCCTGAGCTATGGGATGATGCTATTAAGTTTATACCAGAAAGGTTTGAGAGTCCTATTGATCAAGGTAATGACTCCTACAAATTGATGCCTTTTGGGTTTGGAAGAAGGTCATGTCCAGGGATGGGTCTAGCCAACTGTTTTTTAGGGTTTGCTTTGGGGTCTATGCTTCAGCGCTTTGAATGGAAAAGGGTGAGTGACCAAGAAATTGACATGGCTGAAGGGACTGGGCTAAGCATGCCTAAGGCTGAGCCATTGGAGGCAATGTGCAAGGCACGTAATATCATGAAGAAAGTGGCATCTTCTTTAGCTCTCTAATGCATATCAATCTAATTGTGTAATTTATTAATTTGTTTTGCTTTTTGTGCCTTCCTTTCCTTCTAATAATAATAATATTAATAACTAATGTATAGAATTAGCACGGTTGCACCTTATAAGATATATAAATACCATCCATCATTAGTCATTGAACATATCCTTAATTTCTATTGTATAATCACTAAAATCACTTTTTTACAATTTGATTACTTAGTTTTAATTTTATTATAATCAACCTTATTAATTAAGTCAGTAAGTAATAGAAATAATATTGTTGTGGCACATCGAATTGAATTTTTTAGGATTACATTAAATTGGTGGGTCTCGGAGGAGGCTTCATCTAAATGTGGAAGTGATGTGAGACTTTTGGTTTACCAATTAGAAAAGAATACGTCAACTCTAACTCTATCAACATGCAACAATATACTGTATAATTTCAAAATTTCAAATTACATAATTTTAAATGGATAAACAATTTTTTTAAAATGATTAACTTGCACCAAAAACAATTACTTACATATTGATGTAAAAAAAAAAATTTATATATTCTTATTTGTTTAAATTTTAGATATTTTACAAAAAAGAAATTAAATATTTTACATAGAATATTATATTTTAAATTTATTTTCAAATAAATAGCTAAAATATATATATATATATATATATATATATATATATATATATATATATATATATATATATATATATATATATAACACAAAAAAAAATTATATAGGTTTTGGCATTTTCAAGCACTATTAAGATATAGTGCTAATTGGATTTAGAATAGGCACAATTTAATTTTACTAGTATATATTTTACCTATAATCCATTCCTATCTATATACATGTATATATAATTTAGTATTTATTGTTATTTACCAATTTAAACTGATCACCCTAAGCGAGTTAGGAACTCGCTCCGACAGTCCATATCCGACTCTAAAATTAGAGTCCATCTCCGCATGCAATACTGAAAGAGAATGATTCATCTCCTAAAAGGATTCGACACCAGGGACACACTTCTATGAATAATATCCCTCTCTCCATTAATGGGGTAATGTAATTCCAAATACCTCTCAGTGATTCAAAGTTTATTAATTTTCATCTTTTTTTACTTAAGCATCGGAGTGGCCCCCAAGCACATTGTGTGGACCCTCTAACTTGTTGTTTTGCAGGTACAGAAGATCGCCTATACGTGTGCTAAAGATCAGAATACTTTTTGAGCACATCAATTAGTGCGGTGAGTATGGAATACCACCTTAGATATTCAATCTAGCTTTCTTAAACACATCTATGGATCCAAAGTTCAGTAACAGTGGCTTAGGCCTTAACTTAATCCTTGATCTTCCTTACAACAAAGAGGATCCCCCGGCCGACTATTAGGGTGATCCTGCCCTATCCAACCTTAATGCCTCTGTAAACCTTAACGCCCCTGTAAACCCAAATGACCCAATCGCCGTACAAACCACCATGCAAAGTCTTTTTGCTGCTTTTACAAACTTCACTACTAAATCAAAAGAGTTAAAATAATCAATAACCTAATAGTCCCAAACTGCGACCCTAGCAATAGATCAACAAGATCTTTTAAATGGAATTACTCAGACAAATCAAGAAAATGAGCCCTGGTCTGACGGAGAGCAAGAAAAGGACCCAGAAAAATTAGTGAAAAAGGTTCGAGAAGTCATGACAAAGATAAAGGTCAAGGTAAATGAAATGGACTTCGCCTTACGAACAAATTTTCCCTTCTATGATAGCATTATCATGGCAAATTATCCCCCAAAATTCAAAATCCCCTTCCCAATGGAATCCTATGAGGGAACTACCTACCCTAACAGCCATATCCATAAATTCTGAATCATGATTAATGCTCAAACTCACCTAGATCATGTTTTATGTAAACTTTTCCCTACTACACTAAAAGGACTAGCTCAAGACTGGTATCATACCTTACCCCCAAAATCTATCACGTCATTTGCCCAACTCTCCACCCTTTTTCAAGCTCGGTTCATTGCCTCTATTATTCCTAACAAGATATCAATCGACCTACTGACCATCATTTAGAGAGAAGGGGAAAGTTTGAGAAAATATGTGGAATGCTTCAATAGGGAGGCGATCCAAATTAAAGACCTAAATAAAGATATTGCCCACACAATAATGCTTCGTGGAACTTCAAATCATGATCTCAGAAAGGAGCTACTGTCTAACCCTCCTCAAACTATCTCGACCTTAATGGCGATAGCTCAAACTCACATCCGAATTGATGATGGAATGAGAGATTTTGATCAGAGGCAGAGAAAGGAAGGAAACCCATCAAGAGGACAAGGAAGTCAACAGGGAGATCGCTAATACCGGCTCGGTAGAAATAATGCAGGAGAAAGTAGACGGAGGGACATAATAGAAAGATCATAAGAGAGCAACAAATAGTTTGCCCCCTAAACGTAAACAGATCACGTGTGTTAATGTGGATCAAGGACAATGGCGAAAAGGTACAATGGCCTCAAAAGATGAGCAGCTTTTCAGCAGGAAGAAGGGATAATAATAAATACTGTGACTTCCACAATGACAAAGGCCATGATACAGATGAATGCTGGCACCTAAAAGAGGAAATTGAAAAATTAATTCAAAAAGGTGTGACCGGCGTAATGCGGTTCATCTGCCGGGACAAAGAAAGGGAACAGCGGGGGAGATCCCGTGAAAAAACAAAACCTAGAAAAACCGAACAGAAAAGACAAAAAAGGGAGGTAGCTGGGGAAATTAATATGATCCTCGGAGGAAGTTCAGAGGGAGATAGCTCTACTAAAATAAAACTTGCTATAAGAGATGTCTATTCAGTCAATGCATAGAGATCGTCCAATAAGACGTTCGGTTCGGTCATTTTTTCCAATGAGGATAAAGGGACAATGATCATCCCCCACAATGATGCATTAGTCATCTCAGGATGATTGAACAACTTCTTGGTAAGAAGAATGCTGGTTGACGATGGAAGTGCAGTCAATATGATTACCCTGTCTGTATTTAACATAATGGAACTGACCGAAAAAAGTTTAAAACCAGTGGCGACACCTCTCGTGGGTTTAGGTTTAGGAGGAAAAATAATCCCAGTGGAAGGATCGGTAATACTGGATATAGAATTGGGGGACGAAGATATCACAAAAGAAGTACAAGCTGAATTCATAGTAGTAAATATACCCTTCGCCTACAATGCAATCATTGGGAGACCGATCCTTTTTAATACTTGTACGATAACATGCATCAGATACTTAATGATAAAAATCCCAACCTCCAAAGGAATAGCATTGATAAGAGGTTGCCAAGAGACGACAAGAAGAACATATTTCAATGCATTAAAAGGGGTCTTCTCAGCATTACAGGCTGAATCTATAAATAGCTCAGAAAGAAGAGATAAGGCAGAACCTCAAGAAGGGTTAGGGAAGATAGAGATTGGTACAAGAAAAATCATACATATATATTCCACCCTAAAAAATGAAATACACTACAAGATTTTACCGCATCTAAAATAAAAAAATCCGTCGCTAAAATGCTCCTCGCAAAAAAAATAATGACAGATTTAATCCGTCGCTAACATCAGCGACAGATTAGCGATCATAGGTCCGTCGCTAAAAGCAATCCGTCGCAAAATTTAGCGATGTAATTTGCAACGGAAAAATGTTGCAAAATTTAGCTACTGAATTGTTTCCGTCGCTAAACTGTCACTAAATTTAGCGATAATTTATTTCCGTCGCTAACACTCGCTAAAATAGCGAGTAGAGTAACGGATTATCCGTCGCTAAGTCGTTTCTAATCCGTCGCTAAATAATTTTAACACAATTTATTAATAATTTTTTTTTAATTTAATTTACATAATATTTAAATAAAAT
>CATKHJ010141394.1:0-14573 GCA_949750685.1 Vernicia montana | reverse complement strand
ATGAGTGTGTTCCCACGGCTAGAAAGTTGATTCAAAGGAAAGTGGATATTAGTCTAGTGTGTCCAGTGTGTAAAAATGATGAAGAATCTATTTTGCATAATCTGTTTTTATGCAATTTATCTAGGGACGTTTGGCAATGCTATAGATTGGATATTTCACAACCTTCTTCTGAGTGTGTGTTAGAATGGATTGAGAGGAATATTGTCAAGTTAGATGAGGAAGGAAAATGCTTGTTTAGTGTCATATGTTGGGCCTTATGGAATGCTCGAAACAATTTGGTGTGGTGAGCAAAAAATACTTCATTTATGGGTGTTTTGAATAGTGCAGGTTGTATTTTGACTCAATGGACAGCAGCTCAAGTAAATGAGAAGGCGTTTGATCCAGGCTCATTAGAGCAAGAAGATGGACAATTGATTTGGTCAAGACCGAAGCAAGGCTGGTTGAAGGCCAATGTAGACGCTGCAACATTTTCTACTGAAGGAAAAACCGGCGCTGGTTGCATAGTGAGGAACGAGCATGGTGAGTTTGTGATGGCTAAAGTCTGGTCTTTTGAGGGTATATTATCTCCATTCGAAGCAGAGGCATTAGGCGCAAGAGAAGCGCTCAGTTGGCTCCGTGAGAAGAACATTAATCAAGTCATGTTTGAAACAGATAATTTGCAGTTGATTCAAGAGCTTAGAGCAAGAAAAAAAGCAATTAACTGTCATCCTTTTATCATGGACTGCTATGAATTATTAAAGCACTTTGTTGATGTGCGTTTGGTTTTTATTAGGTCTGCAAATGGGTCAGCCCATGCGTTTGCTAGAGAGTGGGATGCCACCCCCCCTACTTTTGTAATGGACTCTGTTCTTTATGATAATTGTTTTTAATGATATTGACATTTAAGTTTTAAAAAAAAAAAAAAATATATATATATATATATAGAGGTGAGTAAAATCGAACTAAAAACGAAAAATCAAATCGAATTGATTGGTTTGATTTGATTTTTTAAAAAGTGAACTGAATTAAATTTTGATTTGGTTCAATTTTTATAAAAAAAATTTGGTTTGAACCGAACTGACAAAAAATTTAATATATATATATATATATATATATATATATATATAAAATAATTTTAGTATATATATATAATATATTATTAATAAAAATATATATATAGTTTATTAAATAAAAAGAAAAAAAATAATCAAACCGAATTGAACCAAACTTTTTTAGTTCAGTTTGATTTTTTAAAAATTTCGATTTCGATTCGATTCAAATAAATTATAAGTTCGGTTATTTCAATTATTTTAGTTTAGTTTGATTTTAAATCGAACTGATCGAATGCTCAGCTTTACATTAATGCATTGATTTGACCAAAAAAAAAAAAAATACATTAATGCATTGTACCTGCTAGTAGTGTGGGTTTGTTGATGGAGTACATTCTTCTATTCTTCTTTGGGGTGCTTGTTTTGTGAATTGTCTTTGGTGCCATGTATATGGAGATGCTAATGTTGCTACATATATATTAATTCATTTGTAATTCTGTAGTTACTTAGAGCATTTTTCACACACTTTTTATTTAATATAAACTCTTTATTATAAAGAGTAATTGTAAAAAATAGAATTTCAACCCATTCTCTAAATCTAAATTATAAATTAGAGAGTGAGTTTGACTCTCCACATGTAGAGAGTTAAAATTCACTCTCTATATAAAAATTAATTAATACACATGTTTTTCATACATATTTTTATTTTCTATTGGCTTCTTTTCTTATAAATGCTTAACATTAAATGCTTTTATAAAATAAAATAAAATGAAAAGTAAAATATAAATAGTTCAATAGATTTAAATAAACTTATTTACTCTTTATATTTAAAAATTTTTTAAAATGCTTTTTATTAATCAAAATATACTCTTTATTTTAAAAAGTGTATTGAAAATGCTCTTAGACCGCCGATTCCCAATAGAGCTACTTGGTTGCATTCGGAGGGAGTTCCCTATCTTATTTTTTAATGAAATTCTGCAGAATTCACATAATTAAAAAAAATAATAATAATGAAATTAATATGTTGTTTTTCCTTGGAATTGTTGTTCGCGAGTCAGTTTAGCAAATACCCACCCATCTTTCATGTAATTTATATCATTAGACATGGTAAAAGTAAAAAAAAACCAATGGACATTTTAGTTGTAACATATTTAAAGAAACTCAACAGAGAAAACCAACTTAATTTATACTACTTATTTTGTGGTCATTAAAAAAATTAATTGAAATCTTTTAATTATATTATGACCATTTTAATTGTTAATAATGTCAAATTGACTGAGACTTCAAATTAATATAGTTAGGCCTAATACAATTAAATGTAGACTCTAAATTAACTTTTTAATTTAAAATAAGCCAAAAATACAAAAATTTCTTGAAAATAGAAAAATACAATACTTCTCACCTAGCCTATACACTTATACAATACCCTTATTCTTTTAGCTTCCACCTTATTTAATTAGTATATAGATTTTGACAAAATAATAATATAAAAAAATGAAATGAAAGAGTTGAGAGTGAAAAATGGCAGAGTCTTCCCACTAAAATTTTTTGTCCTTTGAATTGAGAGGAGCATCTATATATAGACTGAAAACAGTCGATAGACTGCAAAATAGAAAAATTAATCACAAAAAGGGTCTCTTGGTGTAGGCTATAGTGTAGTTGGGCCACCCTAACCACAATTGATATCACATTTCACTTTTGACGATATAACGGTTTTAGAATATGGGTAACCATAAAAATATCAACAACCTATAAAACCCATTTATTTGATATTACAATACAATTACTACAATTAATTTCCGTGAGCATTAATAATTAATTTCAATTTGCCAGTATAACAGCTACAACTATAATAATACTCCAGGCTCACAACTTGTATTAAAGAAACACTTCCAAATAAAACACTCTGACATCCTTGACTTCATATAGAATAATACAAATTCTTCCAATAATTTATCATCGATAAACATATAACATCGTATCATATGTCAATTTCTGTATTCATTTTAATATGTGGTATTACAATTTCTCTACTACATAAAGAATGCAATTAAACCAATGATTATACCCTAAACCATATTAATCCATGGAACTCTAAATGATTTGACTCATACAGTAGGCTATAAACATCTTACTTTCAGCGAAGTAATCCCAAGTGAAGATAGATACTTGAGATCCACTTGCTGAGTCTGCTATTGAACTTGAAATAAAACACTATAGGGGTGTGAGAAAAACTCAGTGAGTACTTACAATGAATAAGAAATAGAGTATGAATATAGGTTCAATAATAAAATTATCAGTTTTCCTATATAACAATGTAAAAGAACAATTTTTAAATGATCGATAACAATTGAAGTTTAACATCTAGGTTCTAATGAAACTGTGAAGGAGAAATAATTTTTCCAGTGATTAATAAAGATTGAGATTGAATATCAGGATATCAATATAATAATATAGAAGACACAGTCTGGATTCAATAACGATGGTCAATAACGGTCGAGATTCAATAACGATGATCAATAACAATTAGGATTCAATAACAATGATCAATAACAGTCGGGTTTCAATAACAATGGTCAACATCGGTTAGGATTCAATAATAATGATCAATGACAGTTGGGATTCAATAACAATAATTATTAACAGTCGAAATTCATTAACAGTGATTAATAACAATCGAGATTTGATAATGTCATTTTAGTAGAAATCATAGTCTTGGAAGTGGTGTGCTTCCCACATGTAAACATTGGAGTGGTGGCTAATGCCTTGCCCACTCATATCAGTAAACAGTAGAGTGACAGCCAAATGCTTTGCTCACTCATAAAACAGTAATATAGAGTGTAAGACTGATCAGGTTTCGTGGCTAGAACCACCCCTCCTAACTGAGGCGAATACGCTCACCCTATCCGCAGGCTTTCCTGTGTGCACATAGTCTGATGTAATACCCACATCAATCGGGGATTTCTACTTTAAGTAATACAGTATGATCACTTTGGATCCAGTATACAAACTGTTCAATGTTTTGAGTCAACAATATACAATAACGATTCATATAAAATTCAATGAAAGATAAGCAAATGAAGAAACAATGGAATTTTATAATTAGAACAATTGGTTCCTTAAAGGAACATAACTATAAGAATAATTTATCAATAAAGGTATGCTAAGTTTTCAAATGAGAGACATTAATTCAAGAAAGGAGTCATTTCAGTGAAAAGATTGATATATATATGGTGAACACTTTTACAATATTCAATTTTAGAACAATTTAGTATTCATAGTCAATCAATAGGAAATAGGCCGATGGCTTCATTTAAAGAAATAATTCAAATAATTGTTTCATTAACATAATATAAGGTTTTTACAGTACTCACATTGACTTTCTTAGCTCCTAATATAAGCTTTTAGTACACTTGGTAGTGACACTCCTCAATCTCCGGAACATTTATCTCTTTTAGGTTCTACGTTGAACCACATTCTTCATACCATATAATCAAGGATTATTGAATACCTTATTGATTTGATTATTTCAATTCTAACTCTAATATTATTATATAATATCAATGTAAATCAGTATATTCAATAGCATATACACATGCACATATAATAATCTGTAATGTTCGTTAATTGCTTTATAGCAATTCAATACACTTTCACATTAGATTCATATTGGATAATCACATTCAATTCATTATTCATTATTCTCATTAATCATTTATTCAGTGTTTCCATATATAGACAAGTCATTAGATTACAGTTGTTAATTTTGAAACCTTACATTCTTGTTTATTGTCTAGTTATGTCATTAGACCTTGTCACATTGTTTATATTATTTCCCAAGATTTACTAATCCAAATGAGTTGATTCTTTTTGTATTCCAAACAAGATATATACATTTACAACATATCCAAAATTGAACATATAATTCAATTCATAGAAAATTTGGTGACCATTTCAATTCAATTATGTTTCTGTTACAGGGCAGACTGACCCTATCACACTATTTATAGTATAACTCAAAATTTATATTTTCAATTGAAATTTCCTTTTACTAAGAGATACTAGAGACATGTATGAACATTTATTATGTTTTGAGTTTAGCCCAGTTCCATATTTAATATCCTCAAATCAGAAGCTCTAATTCAGTTTACAAATTGAATCTAAGTACATAGTCAGTTACAGAGCAAGCTTTATTTCTCATACTACACTTAAAATTTTGTTAAGCCATTTTGTGGATTGATTCTAAACATATCAATGATCATTTCACCATTTTTTAGTTTTTTCTAATTCTATCTCTATCATACTCAATTCATGAGATATATTCTCAAGTCTATCAATGGTGCTAGATTATAAGAGTTTCCATACCTTATCACCTTCACTAGGTCATATATCACAATACACATATCCAATTTACATTTATTTTTATACAGAGCTTATACACATATCAATTATTATTTTTTTTAATGTTTTATACTTGACTTAATTCAGTCTCTAAATCCATTTTTTGGGCTACTTCATTTCAGACTGCCCATTCAATCTCTAAACAGGACCAATTTCAGTTCAAGTGAAATTTCTTTTTGTACACAATAAATCTCTAAAATAAATTTTACAGGTGAATACTTGAGGTATTTACCTATAACTTTTATGTTTTATCTCTCTTCAAGTTCTGTTCATAAAGTCCTCTATAAATTCAAACAGTCCGGGTTTACTCAGAAACCCCCAAATCCGAGTCAGTCCAATTTCAAGAGACATATCTCATTACTCATAAAAAATTTCGCAAAACCCTTTTATGGGATTCTAATTAAAGTAAAAAAAAATATAACTTTCATGTTTACACTTCTCCAAATTCGGTCTCTAAACTAACAATATGGGTGTCCAAAGATTCTGCTCAATTCAAAACCTAGGTTTCTCACTTCAACTTCAAAAACCAAATCAAACTCCATCTTGAAATTTAAATGCAATCAACTCATCAATTCTTTTAATTCACTTAATAATTCACCCATAAACATTAGAAAATAAAAATAAATAATTTCCTTTAATATATCTATGCATAGACCGAACCATACATAGAAGAAAAGGAGAAGAGACTTTAGAATTTTAACTCTATAAACTACTTGTTCATGCTTTGAATAAAATTTAGAGTCATAATTTGAAAGCTTACCTTGAAGTTGTATGATTCTTGGTGAAGAACTCTTTTGGGGCCGGCCACACTTAAGAACAAATAACTAGAGTTTTCCTTTTTATGACAATTGATAGCAAATAAATGATTTTATAGCTTTTTGGATAACCTTTAGTTGAATGTATGGTGTAGATTTGCTATACTTGATCCAATGTCTAGTATTTTAACTAAATTTTGAATTTACATAATTCATTTATTTGTAAATAAATATGACCATATTTTAGTGATAGGAAAATTCCTTGAAATTTCCTTTCATACATAATAATTTTGACTAATAATAATTGTGGGGTCCATTTCATTAATTTAGCATTGACAATTTTTGTTACAAATTCAAGTAAAATTTTTCTTTCTAATAACCATAGTGGGTCGGCCATGTTACTACATGGTTGGGTCTTTCACTTCATATGTTCATTTACATTTAACTCGCCATTTCGATAATTTTTGCGAAATGACCGTTTTACCAATCTTTTCACTGTACATTGTTACAACCAATATCGATGCAGTTCATTAACATTATTTTATTAATCATGCTTATAACATTTTTATGAGTTTATATATACTATAATATCACAGTAATAAAAATGATAATAATTTTTTTTTATGTGCATTCAGCCGAGTTTTGTTTGAGCTCCTATTGATCTCTTTATCATTCAAATTGCCTTCTAATGGCATTACTGATAATATGTAGGAGCTAACTGGATCCAAGATATTACAACTGAGATGTATTAGGGCATGGCTAAGCCACCTAGGGCACAACTTAGCCGCCCTAAGCAGGGCTCAACCATGCTTAGGTGTAGTTAGGCAACATGAAAGGAAAGGTGATTAGGCCTTAAGGGATGGGAGCCCCTCGTAAGGGCGCAGTTGGGGGTGGCCAAGCTTATCAGGGTGCAATTCGTGGAAACAAGGGCTAGCTATACCTTATCCCAAAGACATCCACCATTAAGGCACAACAATGCCACCCTAAATTCTGCTCAATTATTCTAAAACGCAGCTAGTGTTGATACTTAATTTTTGCACACTTGAATTTAAGTCAATACCTAATGATGATGTTTGAAAGTGGATTTTTTACTACTTACTATAAGAATTATTTAGAAAATAAAGGTGATTTAAGTAGTAAAATTTGATTTTAGAAAATTATTTTAAAAATAAAAGGGCACGGGGAAGTTTGGTAAGACATCATAAGATGGACAATAAAAAGTCATGAGATAGAAAAATTGATTACATAAAAGGTCTCTTGCGGTCAGCGATGGCAATAATGTCACGACCTGACTCGAGGGGTAGGTGATTAGCACTAAGGCAGGGGAAAATATAAGGCTTCTAGAACCCGTAGCAAGCTTGACTATCCTTTAAACAATAAAACTGCAATATGACAACTGTAAATTTAATAAATAAAGAGCTAGGGGCTCACCTGTTAAGCAAAACCTGAAAACATAATACTATATCACATCCATCTACACATATCTCAACATCTCAATATCATATCACAATCTAAAAAGCCATAAGGGTTCCTACTTGACAGTGAATAATGTAATCATACAAAGGGAGCTTAATTCTCCTTTTTTCTTCTATAGATAATATACATATAAATAACTATTGTAATCACATAAATCTAAATTGTAGTTTATAGTACACTAAGTGATAATAATACATAAAGTAATAATTATATAGAACAAAGGATAACTAGCCATTGCAAAAATAGAAAGCAAGACTTTAAATACAAAGGAATCTCCTCGGGACTAAAACTAAAACTTGAAAAATAATGAGACAGGAGTGAGCGTCTCAACTCAGTGAATGATAGTAATCAATATATAATCCTGGTGCCTAGTAATCATCCTTAAATTTAAAAGTTGTTATGCATGGGCAACAATATAATCAATATCACATAATCAACTAAGGATAGGAATTAGTCAATAAAAAATTAGACTAAATCTCAATAATGGGGAGTAGACATGTTTATGGGCCAGGCTTGGGTTTGGAAAATGTTCAATTTTCCAATAGTCCAGCCCTTTCAAACTGCAATTTCCTTCACTAATTGTAGCCCACGTCCCGGCTCGCGATAAGATCTAATGGGGAGCCAACCCCCTAATCTGGTTCTTAATTGGGACTGTCGTCACCACATTGAGCATGCAGCACGACCTACTCGCAAGCAGCATGAAGGATGATTGTAATACCTTAGAATATTGTAGATTTTCATGTTCCAAATTGATTCTTGAATATACATGATTAATGCTAAATGATTGTCTATGAATGGCATGGTTAGAGATTGTATATCAGTGATTAATCGAGTGGTTATGTCACACACCAACTTCTGAAGTGTGACGGTCCTAGGGTATAAGGAGACATAAGGTCACATAAACCCGTAGAACCCCTATTCTATGTTGTAGCAAGCACATTATATAATAAACATATATCCAAGATCATAACCTGTAATTCCATAGTTATATGCTTTATACATATCAATAGGATGCCCAACATATACCATATGTATACCACTTGTATACTCATCATATACTTGTGCCATTAACATTTTATAATTCATATCACCATTTATCAATAATAGTTATACTTTATTATTACCAGAATTATCATTGTATCATTACAGACTATAATTATCAAAACCAGAGTTACAAAACTAACTATTATGAATCATAGCATCCATGGAGCTCTAGACTTATCTCTTCAAGATACAAATACATTAAGATTAAAAAATTTAAACAACCTTATGTTGTAGAGGAAACCCCCAAGTGGAGAAGGGAAGCTTGAGAATTTTCCTTGCTTGACCTTTAATACTTGAAAAGTATAAACCACTAAAGAGTGAGACAAGCTCAGTGAGAATGTAATATCTTAATATAATATGCCAGCTGGAATATGTATAATATGATAAAAGAAATTTAATATCAATTGGGTATAGATGAAAGATTGACTTTTCGATACTCTGTAGAGATTATAAGTGATACAATGATATTCAATGATGTTCATAACAATGAAAGATTTATAATCAATAGATTATCGTTTAGTATCACTTTAGCATAAATTAGAGATTTGGAAGCAATGTGCTTCCCACTGAAAAATAAATAGAGTGGCGACTAATACCTTGTTCACTCATATTGATCATTGGAGCACAAGACTGATCAGGTCTTACGGCTAGGACTCCTTTCCTAGTTGAGCGGATACACTATCCCTATCCGACGGGTCTTCTTACCATATGCACATGACTGATGTATAACCCCACATCAGTTGAGAATTTCTGCTTATAAATAATATCATTTAATAAGAGTTCATAATATATGAACAGTAAATCATATGCATTTTCAATATAGTATTAATGGGGTTTTGTACAATTTCAATACTGATTTCAAATGAACCTTAAGATGTTTAATTGAATCAATAGTTTAACAGTTGGGCCGAAGGCCATCAATGAAGTAATAATTAGGCCGAAGGCTATTAAGTATAGTCCTAGTATAAGGATTCGAATGACAATGGTTGTGTAAGGTTTACATTAAGGGTTGCTAGGACTTTCAGTAATATATGTGCATACATATCAATTAAAAGATAATTCAACGACAAACGCCCATACCATATTAAAATATTACATACTCACCTCTACTTCTTAACTTATAGCACAAGCTTTCAACACGACATGAGTGGTGCTCCTTGGTCTCCAGAACGCTTTCCTTATGGTCTCTAGAACACTTTCCTTATCTTATCTTTTAGGATCTACAATGATCCGTTCCATTCATGTTATTCAATTTTTGTACCATTAAACATTTTGCCAACTTAACTATTTCAATCCTAACTTTATTACTGCTAAGCCTATATCTAAGATATATTATTCATCTAATATCAATTCAAGTCAACATACATAACATACATATACACATATTACCATTTAAAATACTTCCATGTTCAATATCATGTAATGGCCGAATGGCCTAGGGTGTATACCCTCAATTCATATTGCATATATGCTCATTTCAATTTCATTTTGCATAAATCAACTCATGGAATGATTACATGCATAATCATTATTAATTAACACATTACAATTCCTTCATTTCAAGATAGCCAAGTAAGTGAAATAATAAAACCTTAATCAAATCAAATGAGTTCACACTATGACAATCCAATTAATTCTCAAGTTGAATTTATGTTTGATAAACATACTTATTCAATATCCATCATTCTCATTAATAATCATACATTGATTATAAACATATGGGTTTCATAGGGTCCAATTGATAACATTAAATCATTACATTCCTATTTACTACCCAATTGTACAACTTGACTTTGTGACATTATTTTTGTCATTTCTTATGATTTACTAATCCAAATAAGTTGATTCTTTTTGAATCATAATCTAGACATATTAATTTGTACTATATCCAAAATTAACTTAAAATTCAATCTACAAAAAACTTGGTGACCATTCTAATCCAGTTCTGTTTCTGTGGCAGGGGCAAACTGAGCATATTACATTTACTTGAGTGTATCTCAAAATTTATATTTCTAATTGAAATTTCCTTTTATTGAGAGTTACTAAAAACATTAAGGAACCTTTCTTATGTTTTGAGTTTAGCTTGTTTCTATCTTTAAAGTCTCAAAGTAAGAAGATACATTTCAGGTTGCAAATTTAATCCGGGTACAAGGTCAGTTACAATATAAGCTCTATTTCTCATACTATATTTGGAATTTTGTCAATCTCTTTTATAGGTTAATCCTTCACATACCAAGGGTAATTTTACTAGTTTTGGATTTATCCTAATTTTTTCTCTAACATCCCCAATTCATGAGGTAGATTATCAGATTGCCAACTAAGTTAGTTTACAGAATTTATCAGACCTTATCACCTTCCTTTGACTGCATCTTAAAATATATGAATCCAATTAAGATTTCCCTTTAAATAGGTATTATAAACATGTTAGTTAGTATTTTTTTTATGTTTTATACTTGGTCTAATTCAGTCTCTAAAGTCATCAATTGTACTTTTCAATTTCGGGTCACCCAATTATTCTTTGAACAATAGCAGTTTCAGTTCAAGTAAAATTTATCCATATGTTCTTCAAATCTTCTAAATTTCTTTCACTAGTGTATACTAAAGATATTTATTTACAACTTTCATGTTTTACATTTCTCCAAATTCGGTCTCTATAATTACAAAATGGGTATCTCAATTTCTGTCCAATTCTAAAACCTAACTTCCCATTTTCAAGTGCAAAAATCAAACCAAGTTCTAGCATGCATTCTATACTCAATTAAACTATGAAATCCTTGAATTGACTTCATGACACACTCATAATCATTAAGAAATAAAATTAAACAAATTTCTCCCAATTTTCAAGGGTAGGTTGAAATAATAATAAAAGGAAGGAGAAGAAGAACATTCAACAATATAAGAAATTATTCACTTTACATGCTTGAAATGAAGAAAATAGTTGAATTTTTGAAGATCTTACATTGGAATTGCTTGGCCTTTGGTAGAGAGAGTATTGCCGAACCACCCTTTGACAATAGGAAATGTTTTTGTATTCTTGGAAGTGTGTAGAAAATGAAGAGAAGAAATAAAAGAAATTTTCTTTATAAAATAATGGATGGTTAAGATTTGATTAAAGAAATGAATGGTGGTTCTTGTATGGCTTCTCAATAAAGTTTGGATTATAAAATAATTTCTTGATAGAAAATATGATGATAGTTTTTTGTTAGATTCAATAAACCAAAATTTGAAGATTAAAAATTGTGTTAGTGGAAAGTCGGGCCCACTTTCCACTAACCCAATTTTAAGCATAATGTATCATCATCAAAGTCACATTTTCTCTTCCATTACTAGACCATGGCCGGCCACCCTTTTGGGCTTGGGCCTAGTCCATTCTTTGGTCACCTACTTATACATACTTATGGAAATTTTTTGACAGTTTTTGAGAAATGACCATTTTGCCCTTATTACAGTGTACATTACCTTAATCACTTTCCAATGTGCATTATTAAGCATATTCTCATTTATCATATTCATATTAAATATGTTCATATATCACTATCATAAAATTTACTCAAAATTCAAATAAGTACCCTTAGGCACTTTTGAACATGAATTCGGCCTTTAATGATCAAATGAACATTCAATTTCTCTTTCTATGTCATCGTAACTATTGTTTACAAATCAAATGAGTATGGGGTTTTACATTCTACCCCCGTTAAAAAAATTCGTCCTCAAATTTTAAGGAACTCATCGATCGTTGATGAAACGAGCAAAGATATTGGTGTACTACGTCTTCTTTACTTCTTTGGGTGTATTCCTTAATATTTTATCTTTGCCATTGAACTTTGATCATAGCTATCTCTTTGTTCTATTCTTCTTCACTTTTCTTACCAAGATGACGACTCATTTGACAGCTTAAGATTTTAATACTAAAGAGAGATCAGATGCACTTTTCCTCAACACCAATAAGTGAAACGTTGAACGATCATATTTCAATGCTAAGGGTAGAGCTAGCTTGTTTAGAATCTCAAAGGATCTAATAAATTGGAAATAAAATTTTCTTCCATAACACCCTTAATAAATTCGATGCCCTCAAACATAAATCACTCATTTTTATCTAGTAGATTTGAGAGCGTTACTTTCTTTATTATAGTGTTGAAACTTAGCTTTTTATTTTTTATTTTTTATCCAGAGCCTTATCATTTACTTGTCAAGATAAATTATTATTACTATTTACTGTTTTACCATCTTTAATAAATTTGAATATTATATGATTCTTCGTCTTATAAATTATATCTAACAAGATATAAGTCACTTTATTGGAATTCATATAAGGGTGAAAATGTCGCTAATACCCTTGTCTTCTTAAACTATTAGAGGCCCTTAATTGTAATTCTTTCTGTGTAGTCAACTCATTTATGTGAAAGTACACTATTGCCTGATGAGAAGACAGTTCATGACTTGCTTTTCCTCTGATCATTTCTAAATCAAATTTAGCCTTCTCAAATGTATGCAAATTAATAGTCTTCCACTTTAGTTAGAGAAGTTAACTGTAGTTGCACAATCAGTTACATTGATTGTATTCATCTCACAATCATGATGGACTGCTATTTTCAGAGTGATAAATTTTCAAGAGAGAGTCTTTTGTCATATCCTTAATTATTCTAATAAAGAAAGATGATCAAATCGCTATAAATTGAGGAAGAATGTATCAAATGAGATCACAATTAGATTTCTAACTTCCTTTCAAGGTTTTAAGAATTCCTCTTGATCCATCAATTACTTCTTTACATTATTCTCTTTAGTTTCAAGGCATTCTCTGCATTGTCTTCTTCTAGACCTACTCATTTTCTTTATAATGGCCTTCCTCCTGAAATTCAAGCCAATATTTGTCACATCCCACTTTTGGGATGCAACGGTCCTAGGGCATGGGTAGGCTTAAGGTCACTGAAAACCCGTAGAATCTGACTAATTTTAGATTATCACTGTAGCTCCGGCGGTATGCCGGCATTACAATTACCATTCCCAAGATCAAACCTGCAAGGAACAAATCACTCCCAATATTACCACTTTATATTCTCAACTCCATTTAAGGCACAAGTACTCACGCAATCACCATTACACACTCCTAGTTTGAATTTATTATATTCAGTTCAGCCATTTATATACATATACCATATCACACTTATATTAGATTATGTACCATGGAGTGTCTAGATATTGTTACCATACATCAAACTATTATCAGACACACATACTTACAGATCCAAGCTATATTAAGCTTTGCATATTACTACAAAATATAAACTTATTGATAAACTCTTTACGACAACCTTCGGCTGCAAGTGGAGCTGAAAACTTACGCTGATTTCTGCTATCCTGAAAAAAAATAGTAAAGGAAAAGTGTGAGATATAAATCTCAGTGAATATATATTAAATAACCAAGCACAATATTTGGAACATGTTGATCATACTTTTGATTCAATAGGTTAACGCAATAAGTAGGTAACAAGCTTTCAGAATAATATCCAATTGATGGTTTAGCAGAAATTATTACAAATTTATTATGAACTTTATTCACAATTCTCATATAATATAGTACTGCAGAACCACAGATTTTCAATGACAAATTATAGCACAAGGTTAGTTATACCTTGTGGCTAGGGTATTCAAATATCTCCTAGCAAGGTTCAAGTCACTGTGCACAGAGTTCGGTAATCCTTACATCGAAGGAAGGGAATTTCTGCTTTTTGGCATAAGTTAGGGTTCGAAGTAACAAAGCTAATTTATCAATTTCAAGGTCACATGATCAAAGACAATTCACATACTCAAAGTGAAATGGGTATGTGCCGAAAAATTTAATATATACTCACATTTCTTTGCTATGCTC
>CATKHJ010141358.1:0-18098 GCA_949750685.1 Vernicia montana | reverse complement strand
AATTAAAAGATATCTAGCATGTTAGTAGGCTTATGTCTTTGTTCATTCAGGACCATGATGCTCTGATGAAGTTGTTGACATTTAAGAATGTAGAAGAGATGGTGAAGAAGAGGGTTGAGAACAAGGCAGTGGTTTTTGGACAAGGAATGAGCCTTGGCAAGAATGACACCAGTGAAAATTACAAGGTTGATCCTTCTATAGTTTCTCATCTCTACGACGAATGGATAATGCCACTCACCAAGCTCGTTCAAGTTCAATATCTCCTGCGCCGACTGGATTGAAAACCTTATTTCTTTGTAACAGACCATTCATGGCAACCCTTCATTATTCTAGAGAAGAACAAATAAAACACATCCAACTTTGTATGCAAAATATCCCATTTGGATATGGAGAAGCATGTATAACTTATTTGATCATGCCATTTTAATGCATATGTATCTGCATATACCTTATTGATAATGTGAGATTGGAGGAAAGAAAATAAGTTTTCACTCCTGCCTTTATCTATGTTTCTCTTGCATTTTTAACTGATATTATAGATATCTATCTGCAATTATGTATTCGTATATTCATCGTTGAACAGGGAAAAATTGATCATGATCATGCTATTGACAATTTCATATTGGATTAGGGTGATAAAGTGCATATTTTATATGTGAATAGTGGTGAAAGAAATACTGTCTTCAAAACTTCCAGATAGATATTGCAGAATGATTGATAATTATAGAGATCTCTAAAAGCTCCTTCATACCTTTTATGAAAAACATTTTTCTAATTAACCTCTGTTTAGAGAAAATGGCAAGAAATATGATGGATAATTAGAGAGAATTGGTCTAGAGCTGTTCATGGCTGGGTTAGAGTTTGAAAAATGTCAAATTTTAAGACCTAACCCATAATTTTCTTCATAGACCTTCAAGTCACAAACAAGAGCTGCAGTTGGTTTTGTAAAGCTTTTCTGACTGGGCCTAGGTTTGGCTTTTCGGCCTAGGGTCGCTTTCAAGATGTTGCACTTGGTTTTGTCTGTTTGGGCCAGGGTAGCTTTCAAGTTTCAACCTTCTCAATTTAGACTTTATTCTGTTTGTTTTATATTATTGAATTGGGCTTTTATTAATTGTTGTTTAATTGTTTATGTGATTTTTGGGTAGGGCCTAAAATAAATTTTCATATTTAGTTTAATATGACAAATCTTAATATGATTTTTTTTTTCCATTAACTTTATCGTTGAGATTCGAAGTATAGCGTTCACTCCTAAATCTTAATATGAATTTTTCTATAATATATAATGTCTTAATCTCTTAAAATATTAAGAAGTAAATAGAAAAATGATGAGAGAGAAATAAGAGAAAAAGGAAAAAATAAGACAGTTTAATATTTTGCTTTAAAATTATCATTATTGTTAGAATTATATCGATTGTTCGATCGGTGTATCTAATTAAATTCCCCGGATATGTAAGGAATCGGCTGAAATTTGTATGAATCGGCCAGCCTAGAGGCGAATAATAATTTGCTTACACTGCGTTTTAAATTCATGACCTTTGAATCAAATACTTTACTCTTGACCATTTAAACCAAACATCAATTATTAATAATTTTCTCCACAAAATAACTATGTATCATTAAAATAAAAATTAATATTAATAACCACTTTCTAAATTTAAATTAATAGTAAATTTTAAATATATTGTAAAATAAATTTAAGTTTTTTTAGTACTAAAATTTTAATTTCTCTCATTTTTATTTACACAACAAAAATTATTACTTTTAAAATTTTTATTACATTTTTATTATATTAGTATCTTAAATTCTAAAAATATTTTTATATATTATTTGTTAAAGAAAATTTATTGTATTCAAATTTATTTCAAATTAATCTATTAAATTGCTTATAAAATTTTATTTCATACATTTAAAATATTATTTAATATTGATTTAATTATTTTCGATTCAACCTCTAACTTATGATCTTTTATTTCTATCGGTTTGAAAACTTTTGATCCAATTCAAAAGTGTATTAAAAGCATTGTTGGTAGAAACCGATTTTAACAACGATGCTTTTAATACACTTTTCATTATACTAAGTAATGTTATTGTGATTTATTTCTCAACTCATATATTTAATGATGATAAAATAATTTAATTTTTTGTTTTAAGAAAAAATAATTTAATTATTAATCTCCTTACAATTTGATAAATTATATTTATTAATTTTTTTATAAATTATTCATTAAATTTAATATATCTTAAAGCTATTAAATTAGTAACATAATAAATTATATATATATTATCAAACAACATAATTCTTATTAATATAAATATTTTTATTTCAGATATTATTTAATAAATTTATTAATTAATATTTACATAATTAATATATTTTATTTAGATATATTTTTATTTATCATGATTTTTAATAAATAATATTAATTATAATATATTATATATAATATTTATTATATATTTAATTTAATTATAATTTAATTTTGATATATTTATTATATATTTAATTTAATTATGATTTAATCCGATTTAACTCCAGTTTCATCTTTAACATGTTATCTTTTACATTCACTTGTTCTAAGGACATAAAAAAAAATTGAAAACCTTGAAAATTATTGTGAATTTTTTAGTTTAAATTTCATCAATTTCAATAAAACTTAATTTACAATATTACCCTTTAATCGAGGAAGGATATATTTGTCATTTAGCAATAGAAAAAGTAGAGAGAAATGGTCCCCAGTTCCCGAGGTGGACTCTGCAAATTTTTCCTCGTCTCCTCTGCTTCGCTCTAATGAGTAATGAGTAATACTTGTTCCAGAATTTCTCAGTGGCTCATACTTGTTCTGTGTTGAGAAGAAGAAGAGCATCAAATCAAAACCCAAAAACCCTTACAAATCCCAGTTACATTTTGCACAGAAAGAGGTTCTTAGCCTCTAATTCACTCCTAAACCTCAAAATTTCATTCAACAGAAAGGGTTTAAGGGTTTGTGGCTTTTTTTCTCCACTGTGAATTGCATTCGATAGAAGTCAGTGTAAGTTTCTCACTTTCTACTTTCTCTCTCTTTCTCTATGAAACCCTTTTTACATGTTGCTTGGGTTTTTGTTAAAGCCGCTAAATGACTGTTTCTCTCTGTTGTGGGTTCCAATGGAAGATTAGAAGTTATTTTTATTTTAAGCATTTATTAAATAAGGGTTTAAAGTTCGTTGAAATTATGGGTTTGTTATTGATGTATTTGATTGTCTGTTTTTTCCCCAGATTTTGAATTAAAATGGGGGAGTTAGTGGATGCTATGGAAGAAGACATAGGCACAAGTAGTAAGGGTGAGAAGCTTCCAAATGGGTTTGATATGGATATAGATATGGATGATTTTGATGATGATGATGATGACGACGACGAGTTTGTGGACTTAACCACTAGCTTAAGCGATATGGGGGAAATTTTTTTGAAAGATTTTTGTAAAAAGGCAGCGACTTTGTTCTTTAATGAGTATGGTCTCATTAGTCACCAGATCAACTCCTACAATGACTTCATCCGCAATGGTTTACAGAAGGCCTTTGATTCCTTTGGTGAGTTAGTTGTTGAGCCTGGATATGACCCATCAAAGAAGGGAGAGAGTGAATGGCGATATGCTTCTGTTAAGTTTGGGAAGGTCACCCTTTTGAAACCAAGTTTCTGCAGTGGTTCGGATGGTAATGAACATAATATGCTCCCTAGAGATGCTCGACTTCAAAATATGACGTATTCATCCAGGATGAAAGTGAACGTTTCTGTAGAGGTAAGGAAAATGTATTTTCATTTCACTGAACTTTTGAGTTTCTATTTGATATTTTTGTATCTAATAGTTGCCCTGGACGTGGCATGTGTTTTATTTGATGGGGTGAATCTTGATACTATAGTACTTAGTTTAACGGACTAAAGCTAGATGTTATATCAATTAAGATGCCATGTCAATAGAATTTTGTGACTTACAGCAACTTCAACATGATATTTTTGTTTTGGCCATTTCCCAAATGAAGTTGGGATTTGCATAAGCTCGAGTATCATTCCACTATTTGTTTTTGTTGACTTGACCCTAGCCTGTATTAAGACACAAATTTTCCATGACTCATAGGTTTTGAATCTTCATCAGCTGGTTTTGTTTTTAATAGATACATAATATATTGATTGAGAGATAAAGATGCAAACTCCATATCTTTTTTTTATTAGTATTAAATCTTATTTCTGTTTGAATGGTGCAATCATGGCATTTTCTTTTTGATTTGCAATTTTTTGGGGAAGAATGCTATAGATTGCTTTCCCCTCTTATTGCGAGCCATTCAATGTCTTATATTTTTCTGCAAATACATCAGGTGTACACTAAGAATGTCATTAGAACTGACAAGTTTAAAACTGGGGAATATCAATCTGTTGACAAGGTGGTTCTAAGTACTGATAACAGGGATATCATAATTGGGAGGATCCCTGTGATGGTGAAGTCTGATCTTTGCTGGGTGAAAACAGTTGAAAAAGCTGATTGTGACTTTGATCATGGAGGTTATTTTTTGATCAAGGGAGCAGAGAAGGTGAGTTAAAGTTTGTTTTAAGTTTCTTTCTTTCTTTTGACTGTCTAGTTAAGCTTGTATTTCCTGAAATGAGGCACTTCAGGTGATGCTTATGCCTATGGAATGCATTTCAGCAATTTGATTTCAAATGACAAATCAAAATTAATCTTATTTGTTCCCTGAATCTTGGAATTCAAGATGGCAATTCCTTAGAAGAACAACTTATGTTCTATTAATGATTTTGATTGCTGGGCCTCAATCTAGATTTTCTGTTAATCAATTACCATTCTTCTTTTTTATATTGAGGTTGAATTAAAATAGAAGTTCTTGCTTGGGTTTGCTATATTAGTCTATTGATTTTCCGTCTCTTCATTTATTCTCATTTTACTGAAGTATTGCACCTTCATTGAATGGACAGGCAAGTTATTGATTATAGTTATTGTTTTGTTTTCAAAAATTTTCTTATCAAATGTTTTGATTTGCATCCTTTTTCTATTGCAGGTTTTCATCGCACAAGAGCAAATTTGTTTGAAGAGACTTTGGATTTCAAATACACAGGGCTGGACAGTTGCATACAAGTCTGAAATTAAGAGGAATAGATTAATAGTTAGACTAGTGGGGCTTTCTAAAGTTGAGGACATTAAAGGAGAAAAGAAAGGCCTCACTGTATATTTTCTGTCAACAGAGATCCCTTTATGGATATTGTTTTTTGCCCTTGACATCACTTCAGACAAAGAAGTTATAGATTTGATTGATTATAGTGCAGAAGATGCCAGCATTGTAAATATCTTCTTTGCCTCAATTCATGACGCCGATGAAAAATGTGAGAAGTTTCGTCAGAAGGGAGAAGCTCTTAATTATGTGATTAAACAAATACAAGGGACCAGGTTTCCACCAGGGGAAAATGAAGACTGCATTAGTCAGTATCTGTTTCCCAGTCTCCGTAGTCGTAGGCTAAAGGCCTGCTTTCTGGGTTATATGGTAAAGTGTCTTTTAGAGGCATATAGTGGTCAAAGAAAATGTGATAATAGGGATAGTTTTAGGAACAAGAGATTTGAGTTAGCGGGCGAGTTGCTTGAGCGAGAGCTAAAAGTACACATTGCACATGCACGGAGGCGCATGGCCAAGGCTCTGCAAAAAGACCTCTATGGAGATCGTGATGTACGCCAAATTGAACATTATCTAGATGCTTCCATAGTCACCAATGGTCTGTCAAGAGCATTCTCAACTGGGGCATGGTCACATCCGTTCAAGAGGATGGAAAGAATATCTGGTGTTGTGGCAAATGTGGGGCGCACAAATCCATTGCAAACAATGGTTGATTTGCGGAAAACTCGACAGCAGGTTTCATACACAGGGAAGGTTGGAGATGCTAGATACCCGTAAGTCAATACTAGTTATTGTTTTTATGCATTATGTCAATCTAATATATTGACTCTATAGTGCTAACAAGGGTAAGGTAAAACATTTGTTGGAGAAAAGAATTTATTTATTTATTTTTCCCTATAATTGTAAAAATGATCAATTGTTGCATCCTTTGTGGAGATATAAAATCATATATGCTCTAGTAAATGCATACCTGATCACCTAGAAAATTGCCCTTGGTTTGGTTAGATGAGATGTTTGGCAATTGCTGCCTTTTTTTTTTCCTAATATAATTTACTGCATGCAGGCACCCTTCTCACTGGGGTAGGGTTTGCTTTCTTTCTACTCCAGATGGGGAAAACTGTGGACTTGTAAAGAATTTGGCCATTACTGGACTTGTTAGTACAGACATATCAGAACCTTTAAATGGCATATTGTCTAATTGCGGAATGGAGAAACTTGTTGATGATACCCATACTATACTGGGTGAGAAGTATAAAGTATTTCTGAATGGGGAATGGGTTGGAGTCTCTGACGATTCTCATCTGTTTGTGGCTGAGCTTAGACGTTTGCGGCGGAGGAAGAAGTTGCCTCGACAGGTTTTCTCTTTTTAAATCTGTCAATGATATTAAATTTCTAGTAACCTTGGTCTTTGACTGCTATAGCCATCATGCTGTGCTATGGTTGAGACCAACACAGATAGTTTGATTGCACTACATATGCTGCTTTTTGTTTATGTGATTGATTTTGCTGCTCTCCTAACATTTTTGATATTGTTTTCTGGCAGGTGGAAATCAAAAGAGATGAACTGCAAAGAGAAGTACGCATATTTTCTGATGCTGGAAGGATTTTACGTCCCCTTTTGGTTGTTGAGAACTTACATAAATTAAATGCATTTAAAGGGGGAAGCTATACCTTCCAATCTCTTCTGGACAAGGGAATTATCGAGTTTGTTGGAACTGAAGAGGAAGAGGACTGCAGCACTGCATGGGGCATCAAATTTCTTGTAGCAGGACTTGACATGAAGCAACCTTTGAAGTACACACACTGTGAACTTGATATGTCCTTTTTATTAGGTTTAAGTTGTGGAATTATTCCGTTTGCTAATCATGACCATGCAAGAAGAGTTCTATACCAGGCTCAAAAACATTCTCAGCAGGCAATTGGTTTTTGCACAACAAATCCCAACATCAGAGTAGACACTTTGTCTCACCAACTGCACTATCCCCAGAAGCCACTTTTTCGGACAGTGACTGCCGATTGCCTTGGAAAACCAGGAATCTCACGACGTCATCATGGAATGCTACCAAAGCCAGAGTTATTTAATGGTCAGAATGCTATTGTAGCAGTCAATGTTCATCTAGGATACAACCAAGAGGATTCTCTGGTAATGAATCGTGCCTCTTTAGAGCGTGGTATGTTTCGATCTGAACATATCAGAAGCTACAAGGCTGATGTTGATAACAAGGAACAATTAGAGAAGAGGCGAAAATTTGATGATACTGTAAATTTTGGGAAGATACAGAGTACAATTGGGCGTGTTGACAGCCTCGACGATGATGGTTTTCCTTTCATTGGTGCTAATTTACAAAGTGGCGATATTGTTATTGGGAGATGTGCAGAATCTGGTGCAGATCACAGTATAAAACTGAAGCACACTGAAAGGGGTATGGTCCAGAAAGTTGTATTGTCTTCTAATGATGAGGGGAAAAATTTTGCTGTTGTGTCTCTGAGACAGGTACATTTGTGAAGACGTTACACTTGTAGTACATATATGAAAACATTATCTATTCATGTATGTTTCCCTACATACTCATACATACACACATCAACATGTGAGATTATACTTTAATGATCTGGTCTTTTGATTTATTATATTACATTAAAGAATATTACTTGTTCATTGGTTAAGCTCCTGACTTGCTGCTGCAGGTTCGTTCTCCATGTCTTGGAGACAAGTTCTCAAGCATGCATGGACAAAAGGGTGTTCTAGGTTTTCTGGAGTCTCAAGAGAACTTCCCTTTCACAAGACAGGGAATAGTTCCTGATATTGTTATAAATCCACATGCATTTCCTTCACGACAAACTCCTGGTCAACTCTTAGAGGCTGCTTTGGGAAAGGGGATTGCTTGTGGTGGCTCAATGAGATATGCCACCCCTTTCTCCACACTGTCTGTTGAAGCCATCACAGACCAGCTTCACAGGTGATAATGCCTCTGATTCATGTCATAATATGCATTTTGCACCATGCTGAAATCGTTAATGCATAGCTATTTCAAATTTTCATTTTTTTCCTAGTCGCTTTAGCTTTAGAAATGAGAGTCTGAATGTCATGCTCTTCTGGGTCATTTGGTATGCCAGACTACATGATCATGCAATACTTTATTGTCAGATTGCATGGCATAGTCCGCTCTGAGTTTACACCCTCACAGATAATTTCCATAGAGCTCTTTTAAATATTTTGTGCAATTGTTTGTATGTTTCTTCTGTTCTTGTTTTCTGTAAATGATTGCTAGAATGATTCATTCTATTGACTGTGCTTGACAGTGCTGGATTTTCAAGATGGGGTAATGAGAGAGTTTACAATGGTCGAACTGGTGAAATGGTTCGTTCTCTCATATTTATGGGTCCGACATTCTACCAGCGATTGGTCCACATGGCTGAAGACAAAGTAAAGTTCCGCAACACTGGGCCTGTCCACCCACTCACCAGACAACCAGTTGCAGACCGTAAGCGTTTTGGTGGTATCAAGTTTGGTGAGATGGAGCGCGACTGTCTCATAGCTCATGGTGCATCTGCAAACCTGCACGAGCGCCTTTTTACTCTAAGTGACTCTTCGCAGATGCATATTTGCCAGAGCTGCAAAAATGTGGCAAATGTGATTCAACGGGCAGTACCTGGTGGCCGCAAGATTAGGGGTCCATATTGCCGGGTATGCGAATCTGTTGATGACATTGTGAAGGTTAATGTACCTTATGGGGCCAAGTTATTATGCCAGGAGCTTTTCAGCATGGGTATAAGTTTGAAATTTGAAACCGGGCTTTGCTGAGCATGTAATAGGTTTTTCACTGCTCGTCTATGAACTCACAACTTTCTAGCTTAGTATGTGTTATATTTTGGTATATTCCCATGACTGTGTTACCTGTATTGTACAGGGTTATCATGACACCTAGTTCAAGTAGTATTTTACCGTACAATTTTACTTTGGATCAAGTAATGTTGGGTAATTTTCATTCTCCTAGGTGACTAAGACATGTTAATGAAAGAGAAGCTTTTAAATTTAGGTTGGATGTTTTAGTTTTTGGGCTCTACTTACCTCTAAAATTCAATTTTCAACATGGACCAGCATGCCTCAAGGTACTTTTTGTTTTTGTTTCTGTTTTTTTTTTAATAACAAATTTACGGATTACTAAATCAGAGCCTAATTGGTAGAATTTGGTTTTGGTGGTTTTTAATTTTCTTATAGTCTAAGCCCTGAAATTCAAACATCCTCGTCCTTAACTCTCAACTTTGACCATATCTCTTGGTAGTCGAAAAGGGCACAAAAGTGCAAGTAAGGGAAGACATTAAAGCCCTAGAAGCAATCGAAGAATAAAATAGTGTTATAGTCAAACACAAAGCTAAAAAAAAAAAAAAAAGAAACAGGCTGGTCAACACTAGTCAAAAAGAGCAAAGGCCCAGACGTTCCCTCTCTGTTTCGGTGTCTCTAAAACACCAAACTTATTATTTCTCGCTTCTTCTCTTCTTCTCGCCATAACCGAACAGAGTATTCACCACTAAACTAAACAGACCATGCACTTCAAGGTCACACAAACACGCTCTTCTCTGAATACCCATCTCCTTCTTTTCTCATATTTCAGTCTAAAGTTTGTTTCTTTTTCTCTCTAAAGCTCAACTCAGATTCCTCCATGGCTCAGTCTCAAGGCATGAGCAAATCACGTGCTCTGTACTCCAATGGCTCTGCCTACGATTGTCCCTCCTTCTCCAACCTCCTCAAAAGCGTTTTGGGTACCAAATCTTCCACTGTTCGATTTCAGGTCTCCATCTTTTTCTGGGTTTTTTTTTTTTACTTTATTTTTGTGATTTTGAAACTCTGGTTAATATGTGCTGCTTAGAATTTTTCATACAATTTTCTCTCTGTAATTTGGTTATTTTGAATTGGGCATTTGTGCTTTTCGAATTTCATAGATATAATAATATTCTAATAACTCGTACTGTGGCAATGATGGAAAGTGGGGTTTCTGGTTGGTTCAGTTTAGCCATAGAATTCAAATCCATTTGGAAATTCCATTCTACCAATTGTTGGGAAGTCAAGTCGACATTTGGAATTTTCTGTTAGCTTATTTTTATATTCTGTAGTTGACTAAAGTTTTCATTTTCTTGGAAAATCATGTATACATCTATTCAATTATTATTAAATTTAGGTATTTCTAGAAGTTTATACTGCATCATATAGTTTTGGCCTCTCTTGTTCATTTACTTTGCTCTTTCATCTAATTTTTCGTTAGATAGGCATGGAAGATAGAATTATGTACGTTCACTGGCTAGTGAATCACAGTAGGTAGGTGAATAACATTATCTACTCTTTTAGTCTTTTATACTTGGACATGGCAAATGTTAAGAATAGCTATTTTATGTTTGAGAATTGAGGCCTATATGCCAACATGGCTTATTTTAATTTATTTTCCCATTTGGTTCTATAACATGGGTTTCTGTAAGCCTATTGGTATTCTCCATAGCCATAAAATGCGAAGTAATTAGCCTCAATTGTAGGTCCTGCATTTGGTTTAGGTGGCGCGATTTATAATTTTCTTGATCGGTTTGTGACCATAATTTGTTTATTATAAACTATTTTTTAGTTAATGATATCGCATCAAACTCTAAAAACTATAGGAATTTCACAAGTGAAATTGAGAAAATGCTGCTTACATAAATATCATATGGCTTGACATAGCATAGTTTTTTTTTCTGATCTTTTTTTTTTAATATTTTGGCAAGGTACCCCTTCTGTTTATGAACTTCTTTAAAGTTGTTTTTTGAGAATCGTGAGACATTTTTTTTTATTTGTGTAGGGGCAATATGAGACACCCCAACAAGATACTGTTATGAGCACAAAGCCAAAAGTGGCTGGGGCAGAGTTAGAACTTGAGGTCGAATGTGCAAATCCTTCTACCAATATATCACCTCTTGCTCCAGCTGAAATATCTGAGCCACATTCAGCACCTGCAATGTCAAAACAGTCATTGATGCTTCATAAAGACTTGCCTGGTCAAGTATTAGATCAGCAAAATTCTGACCATCCTACCAGCCTATCCCATGTTGTTGTGGAGATGCCTGCTGCTGATGGGTATAGCTGGAGGAAGTATGGCCAGAAACAGGTGAAGAGTTCTAAAAGCTCTAGAAGCTACTACAAGTGTTCAAATTCTAATTGCCATGCAAAGAAGAAGGTTCAACGCTGTGATCATTCTGGTCGCATCATTGATGTTGTTTATATAGGTCACCATAACCATGATCACTCTCAAAATAAATGCAACATGTCAAGAGGATCTCTACTTTCTGCTAAGCTTGCTGCAGACAGCCTTGTTGATTCAGTTCAAAAGGAAGATGGTGCAGATATGTCTACCTGTTGGGAATACGTCAGACAATCATCAGTGCACATGGCTGAATCAGAACAACAGAGTTCAAGCAGTTCTAATGGCAATATTGGGATTAAGGTTGAGGAGCAGAATAATAATGAGCTAGAGTCTAAAAAACTGTAAGTTATTTGCAAACCATGACTCTCTTAGAATGTTTTCTGTTAAGATTTTTTGTTAATGTGATCATTGTATCTTGACTATTGTCTTGCAATTTTTGGTCAAGTGGGGTGAGACAGCAGAAAACAAACTCTCGTGGGTTTGCCAATGCTGAGGTTCAGGAACGTGGTGCTGAACCAAGGCCTAAGAAAAGGCATGTCTGTTCTAAAATTTTGTTGTCCTGAAAATTAAACATGCCTTTTATTTTAATTTTGACCTTTTAAAGACATAATTGGTCAACAAACAGGATGAAAGAAAGAAGTAAATATTCAGACACTGTCTTCGAAGCTAATAAGGAAACTAAGATTGTTGTGCATGCTAATGCTGATGGGGGCATCTCAAGTGATGGCTATCGATGGCGTAAGTATGGTCAGAAAATGGTGAAAGGAAATTCTCAACTGAGGTAAATTGACATATTAATTTTGTGCATTTATTAGTGGACAAGTTACAATGGATTCTTCTTCTGTTGTAGTTTTATATGTCAGCCCAGGTTTTTAGCAATTGCACTGCTTTGCATATAGTTGCGTATACTCGTTTTCGTACAATGTGCTTACTAGTTTCTGTACATGCCATGATGATTTCTAGTTATATACTGAATTGTCATACTCAACCTAAGTTCAAATCAGTATTTTATCTAACTTATTGTTGTTACTTCCACCTGTCCCCTGGGTGAAATGTTAGGAGTTATTATCGATGCACAACTGCAGGATGCCCTTCACGGAAGCAAGTTGAGAGGGCCGTAGATGATGCAACAACTGCCACAATAACATACGAAGGGAAACATGATCATGACATGCCAGTACCCAAGAGGCAAAAGGGTTCCGAAAGTCTTGCTTGTATTTCATCTGCTGCCATTGCAAATGGTGGTGATCAATGCAAGAAAACTGAAAGTTTATCTTCTTGTCCAAGGATTTCTAACAAATGGTCATTCGATAAGGAAGGAAACATGATGGATGAGAAGGTCTTAGAACTTGGAGGTGAGAAGGCACTGGAGTCAGCTCAAACTCTTCTCAGCATTGGAATTGAACTCAGACCTTGTTGAGGAACGAATTGTAGTTAATGCAAATTTCTCCAATGAGCCCCCGTCTTTGACGGAGATTATGCATCCTTCTAGATTTGAGTTTCAATGAAATTTTGACAATTTTACTTCCATTTCTCTTTTCTTCTTGATTGACTCTTCTGTAAAGTTGGTCTTTCTGTACATCATTTGATTTCATAGCTTATATAGTTATTGCAATAGAGGTTCTTAAATCAGTACATCCCATTCCATAGTTGATATATCTCAGTATATCACAAACATTTTGATTCTCAATTGTAGCAGGCAAAACACATTTTTCATGTTTCATGAGCAAAATGCCAAACATTGGATGGGCCTTAGATATTGAAAATAGCTATTTCAGCCCATGGGTTCGAACTACCAGCCAGCCACTAGTAATAAGTTGGGCCTGCTTTGGATCCATAGAGAGGGCCCATATATGTAATTCGGTCGTTTGCACGCAAGGAAAAGTTGCCGCATAAACGTCTTCCGCTAAACTAAACTAAGCGGAAACAAATTTGGCCGTTAATTTTGAAGGATTTGTCGTCTCTCTAAAAACGACAAGTAACAGATCTTTATTTTGGTCGTTTACACAGGAAGCCATTTTTCATAGGATATGTGCTTACTAAAGATGGAACTTTTGTATTTCTAAATCATCCATAAAATATAAATGCAAGGAATAATACCAAAATTCTATCAAAATCGCATACAAAGTGCAATTAACACAATGGCATGACTGTATGTTACAACACATTATAAAGGGGAACGAATTCTCTCAAAAATATTCCAACGGCTGAATTGCCACTCTTCCCACATCACTAAGTGCAAACTAGAAACGTCAACCTAGTCTTTGCTACTCTCCCTCCTCAGACTCCCTGGATCTGTCTCAGACATAAGGTTCTCGTGTTGCCGTGGGCAGCTCCAACTCAGGTTCGAGCTCACCAAGTGGGGAGAAATAGCAATCCACCATATCTTCACTTACTTTTCCTAAACTTGGAGGGTCCCACTGCAACATCATAATCACATTACAAATTGGGTTAAGAAAGCATGGAGAGTAGAAAATAAATTCCAAACGAGATTTATCTAAGACAGTAGATTGATTCACCTTTGGAGCAAAATCCTTATCCAATAACCGAGCCCGAACACCCTGTTATCACACAGGTGAATTCACTAGTAAGGTAAGGCAATGTAAAGTTCGGTCCTTAAAAATGTTCTCTATATGAAAGATAAGAAGAACATACCTCAAACAAATCATTGCAGACCCTTTTGGAGATTCCAGTCAGGGACATTCGATATTCACGAGCTAGACATTGATCCAGCGATTGAAATCTACCTTCTCGTATCTATTGCCACAGATACTTCAGACAAGACTCTAACAATCACAATTGAGACTCGGATGAAATGTAGTACTAACTTACAGAGCGCAAGGCAACTTTTAAGCTTAGTGGGGAGGCTTCTTTTATTTTTCTGAGTGCTGCTTTACAACATTCATCATAAGAGCTAGATGCCTCATTTTCCTAAAGAAATTGATGAGAACATAATTAAAACAAGTACTTGACAAGGAACCACATCAGAAAGAATGAGTAGGAAGCATTAGCATAGAATATGAAACTTACCAGTGCGTCAATTATTTCCTCTACTGTATCATGTCCGAAACACTTATCAATTGTCTCAATCCTTAAACAAACATAAGAAAAACAAACATTAAAAGAGAGGAAAAGAAAAAAAGAAAAAGCAGGATATATATGTTAGATGAACTTGTATCAAACATGCCACACCATATATGTATTATTAATAAAGATACCACCACCAGCAAATTAATCTTTTCCTTGTTTTTTTCAAGGGAGGGGAGAAAAGTATCAAGATTCACCTTTGACATCTGTATTATGAGATAGACACTTGCTAAAACCCAATGGCCGAATGGCTTCTCCCCCTATTTTTTATCAGTAGACTTGTTCATTCAATTTATTTTGACATACAAAAAGAGAATTTTCAAATAGCATATTGCAAACTTCCCATGTCAATCTTTAATACAAATTATAGAAATAATTTGATAACCATGGATGCAACAAAATAATGCGATAAAAAAAAATGGAAAAAGTAAAAAAAATACAAAATAAAGCTTACCTATGAAGGACACTTCTCTTATCGGGATAGACAAGATCACCATACTGCGCAAGAGAATTCTCTATGACAGTACGATCATCTGTGATCAATCTACCAAGGCGTTCCTCAGTCCAAGCAAGTCTCTGCCCAGGAAGTTCATTACTACGAGCAACAGTAACAAAGACAGAAATGAATTCGTAGAGTGCAGTGAGAACAAACCGCATTTAAAGAGTAGTGGGTTGCAAGCCCACAAGCAATCATTTCTGCACCATTAAGCTTATCTCCAGTTAAGGCCAAGTATTCCCCTAAAACAAAGAAAACAAAACAAACATCCACCAAATCAATTCTCTGATTCACAGGCAAAACCTCCCAATCAGAGTACATGGTCAATAGAATATCAAAATCATGTTACAGACTGTAAAATTTGGACATTACCCAAGTAACCAGGTAAGCGAGAAAGATAGTAGGAGGCCCCAGCATCAGGATGGAAACCAATTTGAGCCTCGGGATGAGAAAAAACCTGCAAAATTTGTGCAAAGTAGGAATTGTTTCCTTGAGTACAGTATTATATAAAATTCACATAGTGGCTTTCACCAGTACAATACAGCAGAAAGTACAAGTTAATGATTGTCCGACTCAAGTTCACGAAGTTCTTTTGTTGAACCTTGCTTCCCCAACAAAAATGCAAGAACCATCATTTCAATAATTAATGCCATTTTATTTTCTACATTAATTTAAGGAGAAGGATTCAATACTTAAAACAAGAATGAAATCAACATAGTTCAGTAAAAACTGCCACTATTAGGGTCCAGCAACAGTGACATACAGTTTTATCAGTTACAACACGAAACATTCCTGGTAGTGAAATTCCAGCTCCACATCCCATTGTGATACCATCCAAGATAGCTACCTGTAAGAATGTCAATTTTGTTTAAATTCCAGAGACCAAAACATGTGTAGATTACTAATAACTTTTCAAGCACAAACACAACATATGCAGTATTTTAGACAAAAAAACTCAAGCTCAAAAATTATCTGAGATCTAATCACAAAATACAGTAAAAGGCTTTTAATCTCACAAGTGGCTTCAAATATGTTCCTTGCAGGTAGACAAACTTATATAGCATCTGAAAAAAGCTCTTGCATTCTTCAACTCTCCCTATACATAACAAAACAGTTGAGAATTATGTAAGCTACAATATCACTAATCAAGATGTGGTAAAGAATGATATAAAAGTAGAATCTGAACAGGAAGCAACATTAATAAGTTCATTGTTGAAAACAAAGAGAACTGAGCTGTCAATATAATGGTAATTAAACTATTTATGCCTGCAAATAATCAAAATAGTTGGGAAATATAAGAATACAGTGTCACATATCATGATTTAATAAATTGTCAAGCAAAGACTGCATCTTGTTTAATAATCTGAGGCGATGTAAACCAGTTGAAAGTTGTAAAGAGACTTCAGCTTTCAATACAATAGTAGTTACCATGATCCAAAAGTGTGAACTGGAGAGCAGTTTTGAACACACTGCTTTCACACCATCCAATCTGATTCAAGAATCCTAGGTTTATATTATTCCCAGAAATAAATTATCAATGACCCAAATAATGATCACAGCCAATCCACATGCTGATCAGATGTGATCATCACAAAGTTTGCTATGCACCAAAATGATGGCCTGGCCTGCTGCAGAAATGAATAAATAAAATCTCCCATATAGTTTTTGGTGCTATGCAAATACTAAAATTTTAATGTTTTGATTCCTTGTTGTTAGGAACAACCAGTAAAGGTAAAAATGGACACAACCATTGAGCTTGAAAGGATACCCACCTTCATTAACTAATTCAATGAGAGAAACAACATCTGCACCTGAACAGAAAGCCTTGCCACTACCCTTCAAAAGATTTCAAGGAGCAAGATTAGATGCAAAAACTGACCAAATTAAAGCACGAAGACTATTTTTTAATATCATTTCCAAAATATTTCTGAAACTTGGCACAGAAGAATGGGTTGTATAATTCCCTTTGATTGCACCATTCAAGTAGTTATATGTTAGTATGCTATACCTTCATTAAGACAAATCCAATATCTGGGTTTTCTTCCCATGATTCATAGAGTCTCTTGAGCCGAGCCACCTAACAAGAGAAAGAGATTCAAACTTATCTATAATTTCTTTTATTTACATTTTTGCTCCATGGGCATCAAGTATGAACTAAAGAAAAATTGTAAGCAAACGAAAGGTGCAGAGAGATAGAGAGAGAACAAACCATGGAAGCATTGAGGGCGTTGAGAGAAGATGGTCTATTGAGAATGGCTGCTCTTGATTTTGCTCTCCCTTCAACTGAAACCTGAAACTACAACCTCAATGAGTTCAATTTTTATGGGTCTTTTTTTTCATTTCAAAAGCGAACTCACATTGCAAAGATAAAGCAAACGACAGAGACACATAGAAGACCTCAAGAGCCAAAAGATTAAAGCTTTTACAATTCGAAGCAAATATTTTCCCAAAATACACACACCTATAGCATACAAAGAAGGAAAGAGAGAAAGAGACCTGGTCCTGATCATCATTTTGAGCGTAGTTTGGGAGAGCAGACAAGGCTCTCTGTGTAGAGAGAAACCCAACTCTGGAATTTAGTGAATGCCTTAATTTTATCAATTCTTTCAATCTCTGCATCTTCTCTATCTATTCTCTATTTGCTGTTGCTCTTCAGAGAACTGAAAGCAAAGTGCAGCCTTCGTTTGGCGACTGGCGAGGATGGGGAGAGAGTCTGTACTGAGACTGCGATGCTCATTGCCTAAAGGCCGAAAATGGGCCGGATCGAACCTTGGGAGTATAGGCTCAATACGCCCATTTTATTTTTGGGAAAATTTGGTAGAAGAATGTGCTGTAATCTCAATAACTTCATCGCTTGTTCTTATTTGTCCACATGATTTTTATTCTTATTCTTAGGTATGTGGCAGCTTGTAATACTGCCACATGAATTTGCTTTAATCCAAATTGCTTTTACCATTTGATTTTTTTTTTTTTTTAGTATTGAATAAGAGGAAATCCATCATGAATCTATTATCTAAGAGAATATGCACTTACTGCTAGACTATGTCTCGGTGTGCTATTTGATTTCTTTTTAGTTGAATGATATTTTATTTTTTCTTTTACTTTTTTTAATTGGTAATACTAAAAATTTTAAAGTAAAAGAAAAATATTTTATTATTCTATATTTTCAAAAAGAGATTTTATATTATGTTGTAACA
>CATKHJ010141190.1:0-10159 GCA_949750685.1 Vernicia montana | reverse complement strand
TAATAGGTTTTGTATAATATTATACTTATCAATAGTTAATATTATACTTATCAATAGATAAGTAAGTATAATATTAAATACATAGTATGTACAATATATATAAATGCACTCTATAAATTAATAAATTATTAATTTATCGATTATTTAATAACTCTATAAATTAATAGGTTTTGGCCGGTCCCAATATTATTAATTTATAGAGGTTATACTGTATATTAATACATTATAAACGAGCATGTTTACAAGCTTATTAATCGAACTGTTCGCGAGTTTAATAGAGTCAAATTTAGTTTTGCTCAAACTCGAGTCTTGAATTAATACTCAAGTTTGACTCGTTTATAAAACGAACTAAACTCGAACGAGTTTTTATCGAATCGAATACCGAACCACTAGCGAACAGTTTGGCTCATTTGCATTTCTAAATTTATTATCTAAAATTAAAATTTTGTTTCCCTGAAGGATGAAATGACATTATTACCCTTATAAGGAGAGTGGGCCAAAAAAAAAATTTAATATTCCGGTGCCGAGAATAGAACGCAGTCTTTTAGATGATAGCCGAACATCCTAATCGACTAAACTACAATGAAATTAATAAATTTAAATAGTAAATTGAATATACTTGAATAAGTTTGATAGAATGATGCAAGTAGATTATCAGCATCAGAAGATAGAGAGAAACAGGGAAAGGAGAGAAAAGAGAACAAAACTGATTCTATTATTGGCTAAAGAGTTAACACAATTGTTAAAATTTATAAGCCTCACATGACTAATCTAATCTCCCACAACATAGAATTTCATGGAATGATGATTTTTTTTTTAAATTCATTTTCTCTCTTTTCATTTTTTCACAAAAGCAGGCTAAAGGGGCATAATTTATTCCTCTTAACATCAACCAGAATAATTTTATTCACAATCCCTTTGGTGTGGGGGAGAGAGTTTAATTTATAGAATCTCAAAACATTTAGTTTCAAAGCTAAATCAGCAAATTAATCTGCACATTCATTAGCTTTCCAATGATGAAGATCAGATGAGAAAAAGGGAGAAAAACAGAAAAGAAAAAGGGAAAGAGTTCCATTTTTGCTCTAGCATAGCCAGCTAAATTGCTGATATAAATTGCTATCAAAGGCAGAAGTAAAAAAGGGGAAGGAATAGGCAAACTATAATTTCATTATAATAAATTGTTTTTTTATATATATACCAACCAATTTGTGATGACATGTGATGTGCCTGTAAATTGTAAACTCTCCAAATAACAAATTTTCTGTCGCTGACAGAAAAGAAAACAAATGAAAGAAAAAAGAAATCCTCCTCTCTTAATATAAGAGACCTGTCTCCAGCTTTGTATGGTAACTATGTGAGCAAACTATACAACCTGAGAGCAAAGCAGCAACACCCTTTAAAAACAATACTGTCAAGGTGGAAACTTCTGCAATTTCAGGACTCAAATCTTCAGACCCAATTATGCATACCACGTAGTATGTAGACAGGGCATTGTACATCACAACCAACATTGATCAATAACCCTATTACCATGTGGTGCAAGCTCTAGGCATACACGCATAAGAATTATGACGCAAGAGATGAACCATTGTGCTCTATTTTCTCCCAGTTAAAACATATTAACCCGGAAAAACCATGGTAATACAAAAGCTATTACCAGGCATGCCATCAGAAAATTACAGAAGGGTTGTCCCCGCCAACATCCACCACCCCTGTCTGATGAGCTGCTACTGCTACCAATAAATCTCCTTTGATTCCACTCTTCCATAAACCTATTATCCCCAACACCTATAATGTTCTTTGCTGTCTCCCCACAAATTTCACACATTCTGCATGAACAAAAATAAGAATATATCCGAGTCATTTATGAATTCAAGTAAGATTTTAAAGCAACTTCAGTAAAGTTCACAGTCAACTGGGGACTTTCAATATGGAAATGATATTAATTTATTTACAAGGAATTTTATGTTCTGTATTAATAATATATGGCTCATTTTCAACATAAAATATCTGAAGATTTTTAATTAGAGGCTGCTGTGAAGCATAGTGAAAACACAGTATTGTAATTAGAAAGTCAAGCTGTTCTTATGAGCACATAAAAAGAAATTTAATGATGCAACACCAACATAAGATCAATTCAAAGATGATGAGGATTTATCCATATGCATTTTATGGAAACCCAGAAATTGAACACAGGTTTGTCTGAAATGTGAAAATATCATGCTAGTTATGCAAGTTCATGACATTCAAAATAGTGCAGTCAGCGAAATTTGTACACTTCAAACTGGGTGAAATTTCAGCACCAATGAGAGAATTTAAATGCTTTAAAAACGCATACAGAATGATGAAAGTAGCCTTCCTATAGGATGATAGATTTCATGTTCCATAGTACTATGATAGCTTGCCCACTTAAAAACTCGAATAAAACAAAACGGATAAACCAAACCATGAAGTCCAACATTTGGAAAACAAAATAGGAGGATAAAATCTTTATTCTTTCCAGCAGTTTACCAAACTAAAGAATTCAACTCAGAACCATTATTGAGATCATGAGATTATTAACAGACTTTTTAAAATTAAGATAAATGGCAAAACAGCAAAGCCATTTTAATTGGCAAGCACAAGATGATATAATATGCCACCAATGATTAAAAAATCTTAATTCAACCAATCCAATCTATACATTAACACACACATAAACAGAAAACACATCATTATATTAAGACCCTGGTTTTTAATAACAAAACGTTTACCTGTTTCCTTTTAGCTTAAACCAGGCCTCGGCACAATACGCATGTGCAATGCCAAGCTCATCTTTACACCCACAACCAAGCTGAATAAGATCTGTAGAAGGGGTGGTGGCAGTCGTTTCTACCAATCCTTCAGAACCCAAGTGACAAATCCTACAAACCCTTTCTCCATCCCAATCCTTAAGACTGCCTCCTCCACCTCCCCCACATTTCATATCAATCACACATGATTGCTTCTCCCCTTTAGACTCCTTTGTCTTTGACTTGTCCACCATTACCTTACTAGCCCCCAACTTACTGCCCTTGATTTCCAATTGCTCATTTTCTCCACTAACAGTAGCATTCTCTTCTGGATTTACCACTATCACAGTCTCAAGCACAACCCTATTAACTGAATTACTGGAATCCCGACGACTTTCTCCCTCAACTTTACCAATTGCTTCTCCGCCTTCATTAATTTGTATGCCTAAATCCCTGTTTTCTCCACAAATACTCACGATCTCTCCTGAATTTATCACAATCATTCTCTCAAGAATTACCTCATTAACTAAGTTACTTGAATTCCCACTAGTTCCTTCATCCAATGATTTGTCAATTCCTCTCCCATCATTTGCTTCCTGATCTACCACTCTCTTAGTTGATCCCAGTCCATCCATTTTTGCATCGAAATTCCAACTTTCTCCACTAACAATTGTATCTCCTGAATTTAAAACAACTGGATTCTCTAACACAACCTCAATACCCGAATTGCTTGAATCCCCACTAGTTCCTTGATTAACTTGACTCAAACTCCCAACAACTGCTTTATTTTCATGCGTTTCTTGATCCATTGATCTTTGCCAATGCAATCTCCAACTCTCCAAAAAGAATTCCAATAATATAAACAATTACACATACATATATAACCAGCAATATTTAACTATACAAACCGAACATCATCATCTCTTTTACCAACAAAGCATAAAGAAAACAAACCCCATCAGCCCAAAAATCTCCAAACAAACCATTGTACTTCATGCTTGTAAATTAAACGTATTCAAAAGAAATGACCAAACTTTAATTAAAAACGCTCATTAACATTAAAAAAGGAGATTGCTTTGAAGAGAAAAACGAAAACCCAGATCATTACCCACTCCTTTTGGATAACTTCAACTCCACGTATAAAATCCCTCCAATTATCTCTCCACAAAACAAATGAGAAAAAGGGATCTATATGTTCATAGGTGTTGTCTCCAAATTAAACCACACCAAACAGTGTCTCTACAGAAACAGTAGATTTCATGGCTACAGAACAGATTATGTGATAGAAAGAGAGAGAGTAGGTTGAGAAAATTAACTGGAAAATGGAAATAGAAAGCAAAGTGGTGGAGTGGTATAATGAATTAATTACAATAATGTTAATTTGAATTAGTATTAACTAAAGGAACTTTATAATGAGTAATTTGCTTTACAGATTACGTTGAAGTAGAGAAAGGTAAAGAATTGGATACACGGAAGGAATTTAATTAAAATTTAATGGGAATGAATGTGCAAGAGTAAACGCTGACAAATTGACAATTAAAATTTAAGAAAGATCAAATTAATTAAAAAGACTTTGGCAAAAAAAAAAATTAATTAATTAAAAAGAAAAAAAAAATATTATTATTATTATTATTTTGTGAATGGATAGTAAAAGACAGAACAACAAACAGTACTGGTGGAGGGTGGAAGAGGTTGGAGTCTTTTTTTGGGTTTGTGTTACAGTGAGTTTTGACTCTTTAATTACCCATTAATTAATACTTTAATAGTTAGGTTTCTTCTGGGTTTAGCCTCCAAAATTCTTTAATTGCTTGCCATGTATGCCTTGTTTTGATTATCTTTATGGATTATTTAGAAAGAAAGGAATAAATACTTCAAAAAATATAAATTTATTTATAGCCAATGCTGCTGCATTGCATAGGTCATAAATATGGATGATAAATGGCTAAATGATAATGTACAGTATATACAAAATGGTCAAATGCTGCCAAAGGCTGTTACCTTCTTTGTCTGTCCTTTTGGTTAGGTTAACCATACAGAAACGGGCATTTCAATGGTTGAAACTTGAAACTATTTTCAGGTTCCTCACAAAGTGGTTGCCTTTGGCCAAAATGCAAACATATGATTCTCTTTTACATAATTCACTCATTTTTTTTGGGCAGCATGTGCTTTTTTAAAAATAATAATAATAATAATAATAATTTTGATTGGAATTCCAGCTCAAATCTCAAAATCCTAGCTCTATTTTTTTTTTTTTTTAGAAAAAATCGTAACTCTATTGATAACTTTAATATCAAATTATGGCGTTTCTTTTTTCTTTTTATTTAGCATTAAGATGACATTACATATTATTTTTTGTAAATCATATTAAGTTTACCTCTTTAATCCGATTAAAGGCAAAACATATCATTCATACCCTGATTAGGAAATTCGTAAATAAACCAAAAATTTCATTTATAATCTGACCTTAAAAATCAAATTTTGAATAATAAAGAGATGTGCAAACTCCTATCCAACTAACCCTTGTGAAATCAGTTACTCTTTCTTTGAGCACATTGAACTCTCCTAAAAAGAAAAGGCAAAACTAAAAAGAGTAGGGGTTGATAAATAGTAAGTTTGCTGTTACCAAGTAAACTTTGAAGTCTTTTTCCTTCTTTTTTTTTAGGAATTATAATCTTTTCTCTGTTTGGTGTGGTCAACAATTGCATAATTGAATGTTTGAAATAGTAATACCTTGACCATATGTGTTAAGATTTGATGATCTTGTATAGATAGAGATGAAAAAAAAAAAAACTAATAGGGATGATTTTAGCAACAGCACTAGTAGTAGATGTGGTGTCAAAAAATTGGGTAGGTCCAAAGGAGCTAATTAGTCATTATCTTCATTAATCCTATTTTTGGTTGGATTTTGACTTGAGCATTCCTATTTCCCACTGGATATTCATTACATGAATCTCTCTCCTTCTAACTCAACCCAAGTTGTAAATTATGCGAAGGTAAAATGTATTTTTGAACTCTTAAATTTTTACAGATTTATCTATTGAACTCCTAAAAATTTATTTATTTAAATCAAACTCTCAATTTCACAAGTTAAAAGATTTTTGATGACCGTTAGCGAGATTAAACTAAACGTTTATTAAATGCGCGTGATGCCTCTTAGAATGCTTATTTCCTAATATAAATCAAGGCAAAAAGTACCCTTGAATCCCTGAACTTTCACATATTTATCTATTGAGCCCTTAAAAATTTATTTATCCACATCAAACTCTCAAACTTTTATTTTTTCATATATTAAATAATTTTTTGACAGCTGTTAGCGATGTTGAGCTAAACGTGCATTAAAAGCGCGTGATGCCTCTCAGAATACTTATTTTCTAATATAAATCAATACTATAGTTCATGTTGTTTGTTTTTTTGTGCACGGCCTCCCTCTCAATTATTTTATAATTGACAAAAATAAACTTTTAACAAACAGATATAAGATTTCAAGTCAGGAAATGACCTTGAATACAAATCATTTAAATTACAAAATTTGAAGCTATCAACCAAACATAACAAAAACAACAAAAATAACAATAACCCAAACATTAGAAAATCCCAACAAAACCCAAATTGATTATCAACCACCAATCATCGATTCAAGAATATAAAAACCCCAAAAATTAACTAGTAAATTTTCCTATAATATAAAACCAAACAATAATCACGAAACAAAATTTGAAATTTCAAAATGAGTGACAAAAATTCTCAAAAATACAATAACGGAGGGTACACACAGAGACTCACATCAAAATCAAAAAGCAAAAAAAATTAGAAATAATTATTCCCTTACCTAGAATTAAAAGAGCATATTTAATTGAATAGTCAATCCGTAAGAATTAAAGTCTTCTATTCTTAGTAATCTCACCCATAAATCCCACATGCGAGAGGAGAAGAGAATTCTTAGTCATCCATTATGAGATGTATAACGCGTTTTTAACACGCGTTTAGCTCAACCTCGCTAACAATCATCCAAGGATGCGTTTTATCCAAAATTATATAAGTTCTTCCACCAAAGAAAAATGAAGTCCCACAAAACCATAGCAGCCGCCTCTCTCCCCCAATTTCTTTTATTTATTTCTTTTTAATTTCCAATGATAGCCCTATAATTTTGGTTTTTCAAATATTTTTTCAGTAAGTGTGTACATAGTTTTAAATTTTATTAGCATTTTCATTTGCTTCTTTTAAAAAAAAAATAATAAAGATGTTTTGTTCTATTATGCGGGCGAGCCACTCTATTTTTCAGGGATTATTCAACACTATAAATAAAGTGATCGATCAAATATTTATAATGGTATAAATAGATTTATTTGAAAATATAGAAATTAAATTGTTACAGGTAAAATATGATATGATCATACTTATATTGGAACAAATTAACACTTTGCAAATTAGATTGAGTTTGGTCTGTTTAGTATAAATAAATTTTGTAAAATTTATAAAATTTATTTGTAAACTTATATATTTTAGATGAAAATTCATTTAAATTTTATCGAATTAATTTTATTGAATTAATTATTCTTAAACCAAATCTCATAAAAAAATTACAAATAAATTCTAAATTAGAAAATTATAAATTTAACTTTATTTTAATTTTACTAAATTTAATTGATTTTGTAAATAAATTATGAATAAATAAATAAGATATCAAATATGAAAATTTATTTATAAATAAATTTTAGTAATAAAATTTTCATTAATTTGATCGAAACACTCTGTGAATAATTGTACTGATTTAAGTATAATTGTACCGGATAACTGCGAAGCAGGTAGTACACTTCAACATCGGGCAATTATGAACAAAAACTATGGAACCACCAACCAGCCATAAATTAGTATTTTTTGGCTGCTAAAAATTAGTAGGGATAGCAATTTAGTCATCAGATATTCGATTACTCATTTTGTTTATTAAATAGGGCGAGGTGAATTTAAATTAAAAAATTTGAATCGGATTCGGAGCGTGCGGGTATATAATATATATATATTTTTTATTTTTTAAAAATTCAAATGTTATAATCCGCTCCGATTATATATATAATATATATATTTTTTATTTTTCAAATATTATATATATATTTAATATATCATTTTTAATTTATAACTTATTTTTTTAATGTAGAAAATAAATTATATTGTATAAATATGTAGAAAATAGATATAAATGAATATATGTATATATGAAAAATTAATTTTAAATAATTTTTTAAAGAAATAAAGAAATAAATAAAATAAAAACGGGTATACCCATGGATATCTATCTCATTTTATTACCCGCCCGTAGCAGGACGGGTGACGGGGTGGATATAAATAAATATTGACAGGGCAGGTATGAATAATGAAAAATCCGTTCCATACTCACCTCGTTGTCATCCCTAGAAAATAGAATTAAAGGAATAAATTAACGGATAGTGTTATTGCCAAACATAAATTATTAAGGTCAAAGTAAAGTTTGTTATTAATATTTAAATTGATAAAATTATTATTGTACTTAATATACTAAAATTACTTTTTATATTTTTGAAATATTATCAATAACTAGCAATTGAATTATTTTTTTTAATATATTACTTTTTATATATTTTTTTTGAAATGAGAAATATTAATGTACAAAAAATATTAGTATTAAATAAAATAAAAAAAATTACAACTTTTGAAAAATTATAAATTATTAAAATTTAAAAATAAAAAATAAGTTATATTTAAAGTAAAATTAAATTAATTATAATGAAAAATTTCATAATATTTTATATGTATATTCTAGTTAATATTTGCAAATAAAATAAAAGAATTTTTTATATTTTATCATAATATTTTGTAAAAATAGTTAAATACATAGTTTTTAAAATGATTATAATATTAACTAATTTTTTCGAGAACCACAAAAAAATACATTTTAAATATTTTTTAATAAAAATAAGTAAAATATATAAATATAAAAAATAAGATAGTAATTTTTTTTAAGAAAAAAAATGTGAAAATTTGAAATTTGAAATTTTACATGTTATTTAATACTTAATTTTAATTTTTAAATTTTTAACCTAATTCTAATAATTTATTATTAATTAATATGATGAAATTAATAAATATTATATTTTAATTATTATATGTTTATAAAAATAAATATATTATTTATAATTTACATAGAAAAATTGATATAAAAGAAAAAAATATAATTGAAATTAATAAAAGTATAAAATGTAAGTAAAGAGCATTAATAACAAACTTTACTAACAAACTTTACTTTGTCTCTAACCATTTCTGATATGAAAAAAACAAAACCTAAATTAATTTCTTTCTAAGGATTATGCATTTAGTAATGTCATTTTAAATTTAGTTTTCCTTTTTAATTTGATTGATGTAAGGTAAGGAAAACAAACAAAAACAGCTATCCTAAAAATCCATCAGCCACATTAATGTCGTGGATTGGGATCAAAGATCGACATTCGTATTTTTTAATAGTATTTAAATAATCAGTGTGTTTTATGAAATGTCTAAAATCATAATATCAATAATAACGTGAAAAAAAAAGTCATCTTTCAGTAAAATTATAATTTTTACTAATAGACAATTTCGTTGGTAATTTAAACTATTGGGCTAGTAATTTGTGGATTCAATAATCGTGTTTTATATAAAAGGATTATGATAGTTGGTTTCCCCTTTAGAAATTTCAATGTATAATCCCACCAGTAGTGAGTTCCTGATATCAATGCTTAAAAAATCTTTTAAAAAAAGAGTAGAGTTTAGGCACATGAGATGCATTGTATAATGTTAGCCAAGATCTAATCATTATAAAAATTCATAGGACCCTCCAGAATAATTCGCGAGGCTATGAAAATGAGATTGTCGCCTGTTGAGTTTCTGTCAATTTGCAAGTTGACAACCTAAAAAAAAGAGATATATTGATATCAGCATCAAAAATAGTACTTCTAGATCAAATAACAGATAATGTTTCCTAACTCAAGTCATTGAAATAATTCAAGTTCATCTGATAATGGCAGCCTGGATCCTTATCATCTTCTAATTATTCTTTTCAACCAATACAGTGAGATTTACGAATTCCCTAGTTTCAACGTAAATGGTGTGCGTTTAACCGATTTAGAGAGGTAAACTTAATACGGTATGTAATACTACCTTACTGTTAAATCTGAAAAAAAAAAAAAAAAAAAAAAAAAAAAAATCATCGTATTCATGTGCAAAATTATAAGAACAATGTAATATTTAGTACAATTGAAACAGTTGTACAAGTCACTTTAAATCCAATTTGAAGAAACAGCATATACATCATCCAAAGATCATTAGCATTAATATAATGATTAATATTAATAATGATAACAATAATTGCATAAAAGAGC
>CATKHJ010141183.1:0-31646 GCA_949750685.1 Vernicia montana | reverse complement strand
AAAAACTCCAAATGAGCCAAAACACAATGTCACCTACCTTTTTGCCCCTAATGTCAACACCCCCACGTCAACGCAATATTTAGAAAAAAATAAAAAAGAAAAAAAGCTATTGTCCTTTTAAAGACAGAGGGAGGTCACGGTCTTCCTTTCCATTTTCCAACCGTAATTAAAATTACTAACTAATGCGCTTAATTATATACGGTCATTAATGCGATGTAGTTTCCACGTTGAGATTATTAGAATTTAGAAACAAGAATTCAAAATAGAATGGTCAATATACGACGTAGTTTTTGTGCATAATTTGTACTTGTGGTATTAAATTAAGGGTATCTTTGAAAGGTAAAAAAAATATTTTTAGAATTTATTATTTTAATTGATTAATTTTTTATAAACTATTTTTTAAAATCTGGTTATAAAAAAATATCAATTTATTTTTTCTGAGAAATTTTTTTTTTTTACAAAACTCAATTTCAAAAAGATTTTAATAGTAGCTCAAGTAGCAAGATTATTGCTCTTGGGAGAGAAGTTTTGGATTCAAATCTCATTCTCCTCATTATCTGAGATTTCGTTTTTATGGTGAGCGTAAGAGAATGACTATCGTGTAGTCCACTATTACTTAGTCCTCCTAAAAAGAAAAAATAAATAAATAAAAAATAAACTGTATTAAGAAGAAGAAGAAAAATTAACTTTCGTAAGGCGCGGACGTGAATACGACTTATCAAAACAAATTAAATACTCTTTTTAAAATCCGACCCCTCTGTCTATTACAGCTTCAAGCCTTCAACTCGATTCTCTTTGTCTCTCTATCAACAGCTTAGCTCCCTCTTTCATCACTACACCAACAACAAAACTCTCTCTCTCTCTTTCTCTCTCTCTCTCTCTTCATTTCCTGAATAGAAACCAACACAGAAATTAACAGAGAAACGACGTCGTGCTAGATGCTCTGAGAGACAAATTGAAAAAACCAGTCATGGCCATAGCTGACCACAAGTCACCGTCCGATAATAATAATAATAATAATAATAATAGTAATAACAACAAAGTCTGGGGATTCTTCAAGCTTCCGTTTAGAGGAGGCAACGGGAATACGACGCAGTCTTCTTCTTCGTCAACGCATCAACACAATCAAAGTAACTCGCAAGTTGAAGGATCGAATCCTCATACTTCGAATTCGGTGTCTTCAGTTGCCAGATCGTTTTTGCCAACACGGCGTCGTCTTAAGCTTGATCCTGCATCTAAGCTTTACTTTCCTTGTATGACTTTCTCTCTTTTCCTATTGTTTTAATTAATTTCATTTTTCTTGAGCTGATCTATTTTGCTATGATTGGGATCTCGTTTTTGTGCTCTGTTTGAAATTAATTTTGTTGGATTTATAACTTTGTTTGACTGAAAATTGGTTGTGGTAATTGCTGATTATTAACTAATATATATTGTGTTTTTAGCTTAAATTGATTTTCTTGTAGATTGTTTGTAATTTGAGACTATGAGTTTTGCTTCATGAATTCTTGGAGGCGTATTTAAAAAATTTTAATTACTGGAGAAATTTCCTGTTGTTTAAAAGTCAGATTACTTGATTGTCTGATTTCAAACAAAGACGCATTTAAACTTTTCATTTTTTTTCTCTGGGGTGGGGACACGTTTAAGCTTTGCCAATATGAGGTAGGTCATCTGTAGCTGTCAAGTATAAATTCGGTAAAGGAGACATTGATGCACATTCTTTATATATATATATATATATATATATATATATATATATATATATATATATTGGGTGTACTTTGTTTTTTTCACTGGCCAAAAAGTTGGTTAATTGCAAAATTGATGCATTAAGGATTTAATAATTGAGAAAAATTAGTAACAAATTGTTGCCAAAATTTCTGATGTGGGGACTTGAATCATTTTTAGAAAGAGAGAGCTGCACAGGAAATTGATTCAGAAAGAGGTTTTACACACCCTTAAACATTTAGGTGGAGTATGGTATCAATTAAATTTTAATTTATTTTTTCTATCAAATTTTTATCTGATTACAGTCCATTACATTCGTTTAGTTTACATGTATGAACTATTGAATTATATAAATTTTGTATGATGCCTCCTAGGTATCGATGCCTATACCTCTCACCTTTGGTACAGCTTGGAGGCTTTGCCATGGTTCAACCAGAGTTCTACCAAGGCCTTTGAGATTGAACCAACAGCCTCCTGAGGTTGTACCAAGAGAAGGGGGGAGGGAGTTATTGATACCAGGTAGTACCATCAGAGAACCCATACGAATAAATAAAAAAGTGTTATTCATCATATTCCTTTTCTTTTCTTAGTATATATGAGCTCTAATATCAATTGCTTAATTGGTATTCACTAATTGTTGCCTGAGTTTATTTATGTTTTGTATGCTTTATCTCTTCTGTAGATGAACCTGGCAAGCAGGTCAGGAGTGCCATCAAAATAAAAAATACTAGCAAGTCCCATGTAGCTTTCAAGGTATATTCTTGAACTTCATTATTTTTTGTTCTTCATTGTAGGTCTTTTGTTTTTGTGCACATGCTACTAAGTTGGAAACTTAGACCTAGACTGCTCTTTGATATAATTGTTCTCTGTATCGTGCTCATGCTGAGTCATCTTCTTCTTGTAGTTGATCTGTTGCACATCATAACAAGTAAATGACCGAATCTTCTAATGAGTTGCCTTTTCTTTTCTTGCTTTAGTTTCAAACAACTGCACCCAAAAGCTGTTTCATGCGTCCTCCAGGGGCTATTCTTTCCCCTGGCGAAAGTATTATAGCAACTGGTAATTAAACTTGATATTTTGTTCATGTTATTATTGTGTTTGGGACAATTGTCTTTGTTATCCAATACTTATAAAATGTTCTTATCTATTTTGGATGTCAGTATTCAAGTTTGTTGAGCAGCCAGAAAACAATGAGAAACCAGTTGAACAGAAGAGCAAGGTTAAATTTAAAATCATGAGTCTAAAGGTGAAAGGCATGATGGATTATGTACCTGAGCTGGTGCGTAGGATGGTTCCTTTAATTTCTACTTTCACTTGATACATGCTGATATATTTGATCTTGATTTCATGTATTTCTTTTGTTTTTTATTGCCCTGAATATTGTCTACTCTGGTTGAGCATATCAGTACTAATTCAAGAGTTCTTGAATTCATAGATACAATTGTTTTATCTGGGGAAATAACTATGATTCTTAGCATATTCTGATCAATTGGTACATGAGAACAACACCTTATTACAAGTTTCCTTATTTATTATGGCTTTTCTGCAATCAAAAGTTTGGTCTGTAATGTGATGCTAACAAGCATGCATAGGGAGTTGCATTTTCTATCATCAAAATGTCTTGGACGTCAGAATGACTTGTCCTTAATTGGGCTTGCATTGCATGTTGAAAGCTGCTCTGGTAGTAATTAAGCATTTTGGCTGTTGGGTGTTTTTGATTGTGTAATAGGTGAATGCCAATATATGGTTGCCTGGCTGCTTATATTGGATTGACATTCCAGAATGTCTTACAAAGCAACTTTTTCACTTGCTCTTCTGTGTGTAACTGAAACTTTATTGTGGAGTAAATTTTTTCTTTGATCAGTTCATTGCTCATGCCATTAGATGTGTTTTTTTCTTTGTAGTTCGAAGAGCAGAAGGATCAAGTAGAAATAGAGCAAATACTGCGAGTTGTTTTCCTTGATCCAGAACGCCCTAGTCCTGTAAGTACCAATAATAATATGTCAGTAATTATAGAAGTCAATATATCTGAAATTTTTGCATCCATTCCTTGTGTTTTATGCATGTTTTCCATAATTTTTTTTTATTTCACACATATAAGGTTCTAAGTGAATCTCCATTTATGTGGATGTGTATATTAACTTTATAGACTCTGGAGAAGTTGAAGCGCCAGTTGGCCGATGCTGATGCTGCAGTTGAGGCACGCAAAAAACCTCCAGAAGATGCAGGTCCAAGAATTATTGGGGAAGGACTAGTGATAGATGAATGGGTGAGTCATCATCTGATTTTTCTATGCTAAATTCTCGATGTCTGTTTTCACATAGATAGTCTGTTTAATATTTGTCTATTTGCTTTGTATAGAAAGAGCGAAGGGAAAGATACCTTGCTCGGCAGCAGGTGGAAGGAGTAGACTCTGTATAGAGTGAACAATTGTCTTCAAGCGTCTTTGTATGAAGAAGAAAATTTATATAATTTCACCATTCAGTATATTCATCCAATCTTTTCATGTAACGTGAAGGATGTTGTATTCAGAGAATCTTGTAGGAAACTCCGATATGCTTTTATGTAAAAAAAGAAATGTGAAGTGAATTTTCTGTGATTTGAGATACTAAAACTTAATCCTGTCACCTATCTACCTGTAGATAATTGTGATTTTGTTTTTAGCCTTTTTTCTGTTTACCAGATAAAACTCAGTTTTCACGGGATGTAAGACATAATTGATTTGTCTTGAGGAATGTTGGTATTAAAAAAAAAAAAAAAAGGCAGAAGCATTGCAATATGGTTTAAATAAATGGCATATTCGGCTTTTCTGTGATCCCATCTTGAACGTTTTCAACTTTTCAAGTAGTGAAGCCTGTGTCTAAAGAGTACTAATTGGATTTTTTTTTTTGCAACCTTGTATTAAGAACCTGGACAGGACAAGAGAATGACAGCAAAACCTGTTGGCATGGCCTGTCTAATTTCATGCATGGATAAGCTCTCAGCTCTTTTAGCTTTTCGGCTGCTCTGCTACATTACATGTCTCTGCCTTTGTTGTGGTCCTTGTGGTCGCCACACCCCACACGCCTCTATATATAGGAGAAAAACAAAACTGCTGATATAATTACCTGAGAGAGAGAGACTACAGCAGTTAAAAAAATGGTCCTGAATTTTTCTTATATGGAATTGCGCATTAATATATACATAGTAGTAAATTATAAACTAGAGGGGGATGTCAGATGAGATTATTTTAGAAGTGTTCGCTAGTAATTTAAATGATATGTTGAATCCATTTAATACAGGATATACAAGCAAAACAAAACAGGGTTGTATCTTGTTTCTATTTTTTGAAGTTCAAAACAGGAGCTAATTGAAGGTTAAGAAAAGAGAGGAAGGGATAAGTGAGATGAAATGAGGAAATAAGAACAAATCTTTAGCCGACATTGTCATTGGTGATACATGTTATGGTTTGCCATGTTTTTTGAGACATCACCAAGAAACAATCTTTGGACGTCATTAATGCATCCAAAACATGGCCAATGGAAAATATAGAAACCATGGTTCCTCCACATTGGATTTTCAAAACCAGCAGTTCACACTATTCACTTACTTTCCCCTATATATATAAGCAAACCTTAACTCTCCTGTTCCTCAAAACACATACAATAAAAACCATCATCAAAGAAATAATGAAAGATGAATTACCTAGGCAGAGTCTACAGGGCAGTTAATATGGTTAATATTCAAGGTCATGGTTTCAAATGGAACTCTACTCTCCAACATCCTAATGCTGGTGAAAAAAGTCACTCCTCTAGAGTTAGTGGTAGTGGTGATCAAGAAAATAAGAGAAAACAAGCTGACGAGTCTTTTCAGAGAATGATGTACTTCAATTGCTGGGCGCAGAACTAGATGCAAACATGTCTACAAACCTTGGTGGAACAGGAGAAGTTTTTCTGTTTTCTTTTTCTTTTTTTTACTTCTGATTTAAAATAAGGGAAGAGAAGTCAAACTTGATACTAAATCTATGACTAATAGATTCCTATATGAGAAAAAATTCTTGGTTATGAGAAAAAAAATATCTTTATTTATGATATGGTTATAAAATTCAAATTAATAAAGAGAACAAACTCTTTTGTCAATCAAATTAACCGTTATGATTGTTACACTTTTTTTTTTTCTTCGTATTATAAATTAATTTTTCATGTATTATACTAAATTTATTTTTATTGAAAACAGAGAAATTCATACTCATATGGATTAACATTAAATTAAAAATTGAGAGGAAAAGCAAATCCATGATTCTCGGCTTTTTTACTTTCTGATATTGCTCTTGAATTCTAATTTAGCAAAGAGGGAAAAAAGGCTTATGCTACTATAAACTAACTAGTGGTATTTACTCTTCATTAAAATGTACAAAGATTAAGAATAAAATCCATGGAGAATCAAACTCTTTATTTGCAATTTATGAGAATCTGTCAACTTCCGAATCATGCATCAATCAATCGCCAGTATATCAATATTCAATAATTATATAATTACACCTTGCTGATAAAACGATCGTTTAATTTTAAGCTGCTGGTATCTTCTTTGCATTGTACATCGTTCTTCAATGTTGTTCTGTGTCGTTTAATTAATCTTCTGGTAGCATTCCTCAACGGCATGTCGTTCATTTAATTTTAAATTTTTAATATCTTGGTTCGTTTGGGTTCTAAAATTCGGGCCTAAAAGGTTTTACAAAGATCTCATATTAGCCCAAAAAGATTATTTTGTCTTGTATTTATGTTTCACACTATTTTTGAAAAACCAAAAATCCTTGCCCTCATTTCAAGTTACAATAGTTTCAATCCATAAATATTTTTTTTTTCTTATATCTCATGCTCTACCTGCTGAGCTATCCCAACCATTTTCGACGCGTAGTCGCGAATAAAAATATTTGTTCTTATGTAATTGGATGAAATAACTAAACGGCAATAAAATAGTTATATGTATTAATCTATTCATACAAATTTAATCAATGAATTTTTTGTTCAATAATACTCCATCCGTTTCACAATAACTGTCGTTTTAGAAGGATGCACACATATTAAGAAAGCTATTAAATACCTTTAATTTTAATTGATATAGACAAATATACCCTTATTTTCTCTTACCAAATAAGAAAAAAACATATGAAATATTAAAATTGAGATGAGCGTAAAGTTAGAAAAAAGCTAATAAATGCTGTATTGAACTCCTAAAACGCCAATTATATTGAAACAAAATCACTTTTCTAAAAAGACAGTTATTGAGAACCGGATGGAGTATTAAATATAAATTTCAGAGTTATGAAATTGCAAATTCAAACTCCAATCAGAGTTAAGTTACCACACATATATATATACACTAGATAAATCACTTTATTCTCTCCCTTTAAAAAGAACACTATTTTCATTTTTTTAAAACTTTTTGTAAAAATGAAATAAAATCCCACTTGTGGTTGGCATCTAATGTCTAAAATATGTGTGAAAGGACATGCTTGAGGAACACATGAAACTAGCTAGGCAACTAACATAAAAACAAAGGTTAATACAAGTATATGATTCCTCAACAAGTTTGTTTTAAATCCATTTCATGTAATATGTTGAAAGGACAAGTAACCAAGAAATTAAATTCCACTTATCCATTTCAATCCTATCCAAAAACATATCCACTTAAGGCATTTTATTAGAGAAAAAAAAAAAAAAAAAAGTGAGCCAAAATAATTAAAGACTAGTCATGAGAATCTCCTTTTGTTTCAGTGTTTGGCCGTGACCAAATTGATAATGGACCCTTTTTTCTTTTCTTTTTTTTTAATATATAACCTTAAATTAAAGATTTGGTCTCTTTATCCAATTATATAGTACATTATTGATTAAATTTCACCGTCAAGATTGTCACCGAAAGTTATTACAAATCTCATTATTTGTGTAGGAAAAAATAATAATAATAAAAAATGGTCCTCAAAAAGCTTGTGAAACTTGATTCTCCACTTGCAACAAAAGAAAGAAAAAAAAAAAAAAAAAAAGTCTGTGAATTTTGGCAATGTTTTTATCCACTCATTTGACAGTTATATATGTTCTGTTTTTCTGTGAAATGTCACCTATCTTATGTATCTTCCATATTCACCAATACCATTATCCATTTCCAAGTGATAACCTATGAGCATTGTTTTTCTCTTTTTCTTTTCTATGGCCAAAACATATCGAAAATTGTCTGTCAATTAAATCTAAATCTTATCTTATCCGTTCTTTAAATGGGTAAATTAAGAATTCAATGTATGAAAAAATTTATTGAATTAATAACTCAATAATGGATTGTCAAAATCCATGAATTTTGACTTAATTATTTCGACTCCAATAGCAATCCAATTAATCTAAAAATAAATACTCCCTCCATTCCATAATGTTTGAAACATACTCCCTCCGATTCTCAATAATTGTCTTTTTAGAAAAATGATTTTATTTCAATATAATTGTCGTTTTAGAAATTCAATACAGCATTTATTAGCTTTTTTTCAACTTTACCCTCATCCCAATTTCAACATTTCATATGTTTTTTCTTATTTGGTGAGAGAAAATAAGGGTATATTTGTCCATATTAATTAGAATTAAAGGTATTTAATAGCTTCATTAATATGTGTGCATCTTCCTAAAACGACAGTTATTGTAAAACGGATGGAGTATTTTTTTGCACAAAGTTTAAGAGTGTATTAAATAATATGCTATTTTTCCTTTTATGCCATTTATTAAATATAATTTCCTATAAATTTTATGGGAAAAGTTAAATTAATATTTAAGAACAAAATAAGTATAAAAGGTAAAAAAAATATTAAAAATAGAAATGAGATATACTTTTTGGGACATCCAAAAAAAGTAAATGTCCTAAACAAATGGGACGGAGAGAGTAATAATCAAGGTCGGATGGCCCTTGAGGTAACTGCCTCAGGCCCCATAAAAAATAAGGGATTCCACTCCTAAAAAAGAGAGGTCAGTGCCTTTTTTTTTTTTTTAAGAATGAGAGGCCCTATTTTCAAAAGAAGACTTTTATTTTTCTCATCCAATGAGATTTAAAAAAAAAAATTATTCTAATAATTGAAGATTTGAATTCAAGTATTATCCCTTAAATTTTATGTTCTATCTCTTTAATCATATTCTTTTTATTTCTATTTATATTCTATTTGAAAATGAATTTATATTAATCTAATACAGAAAAATAATAAGAATTTTTTTTTTTGTTATTGATTTGTTATTTTATTATTGTAATTTTTACTTTGGTTGAATTCTTTTAGTAAAATTCATATCTCATAAAAAATATTGATAAATTAAATATTATTTATTGAAAGTAGAACATCTTGAATTTTAAACTTTTACAAGTAATTCTACAACTCAAAAAGTAAGAAAGTATATATATATATATATATATATATATATATAGTCATTCTCCGGCCCTTATAATAATCAATTCCTCGTCTCAGGTCTTCGATTCCTTTGATCCGGCTCTAATAATAATCAATGGTTAATAATTTAAATTATGAGATTCTCATTTATTAGTAAATTTGACTTGAGTTTGAACTAGAAAACGACTCTATTACTAAAAAATCAAAGATTTAGGGGGCGTTCGGTATCACTGCGGTTTTCTTTTTTTTTTTTCAAATTTTGAAAAAATAAATATTAGAAAATATTTTTTAAAAATTATTATTTTTTTATTTTTTTCATCTTTATTTAGAAATATTTTGAAAATTGAAAGTAGAAAACCAAAATCAACAAATTCTGATTTTCAAAATATTATTTTCACTTTTGAAATACAAAAAACAGAAAATGATACCGAACGCACATTTATCTATAGATTTTTTTCATCTTTAATAGAATTTTAACGTAACTTTAATTAATCAGTTTAATTCAATATGATAGAAACGAATAAGGAATAAAGGGGGAGATTATTCTATCAAACTAAAAAATATATACAAATTTGAATCTGGCATCTTGTCTTCAAAAGGTTTGGATTCATATGCCTTCAAAGATGGACGGCTATTTGTTTTCTTTCATGGAATTGACCTTGTAATTGAAAACTATCATTACAAGCATACTCTGCGCCGGTCAATTTGCTCCAGTTTCAATCAATTATGAGGATTCCATCCAAATCATTATTTCCTCAATATCTTATTCAAGCACCAAATTCTTGATATTTATTGATCTAAATCAGTGATGAGGATAATGAAAAAAAAAATAATTGTTACTAACTTTTTTATATATTAATTATGGTTAGGTGATTATGTTGTTGCCTTTTCCCAATTAAAAAAAAAAAAAAAATACAATTCTAAGTATAAGTCAAGAGAAGCGATATTGACACTCTCCTTTTAATTTATGATATTTTTATTATTAAACTTAACTAAAATATTCTTATTCTATTTAAGTTAATAATTTTTATAAGGAAAGAAGATTTAATTTTCATTTCCTTATATATTTCTTTATTATTATTTAAAAAATATATAATTTTTTACATGAGAAAATATCATAATAAAATTTTTCATTTTTACATGTTATAAAATAATTTTTTTAATTTCTTATATTCTGTTTATTTTTTATTTTGAAAGCAAACTTTTTTTTCATTATCAAGAAAGTTAATTAACCAAATAAAAAATATGAAAATGTTAATACTTCTCAATATACTTTGAAAATAATGTAATAATTTCAAAAATATTATTATTTTTTTTAATAATATGTATATGATTATTTGATTTTTTACTTATTATTTTTCATCCTATAATTTATTCCATTTTAAAAAATATATATGATTTATTAAGACATTTTAGTAAAATATATAATTAAAAAATATTTCTAATGAGCACAATTTAAAAATTTTTCTTAAAATAAAATGTTAGTGAGATTATAATTTAAAATTTAATTTGGTAAATTATCTTTCTTATTAAAAATTTAAAAAAAATATTTGCTCAACAATAAAACAATCAAATCAAAATTTAAAAATTAAAAGGTAAAAGAAATTTATTTTATAATATGTAAAAATGAAATTTTTATTTTAATTTTTATATAAAAACTCTATATTTAATAAATATATTTTTAAAAAAATATATGTATAAATATCATTTTTTTTGCAATAAAAAATAGAAGTAAATGAAATTTAAGTTTCCCTTTCTTATTGTTTTTAGTACATAAATCTTCATTTCTTATGAGAATTAAAAAATAAAAATTTTACTTAAATCTTCCTTTATATATATAAAAGAATATTTTCTTATATATAAATTATATTGTTATTAAATATATTTTTATTAGCAAAATTTTATATATGTGTGTGTGTGAGAGAGAGAGAATTAAAAATAATAAATAAATAAATAAAATTTAATTAAATATTTTTTTTTAGGGTTAATTACAAAAAAAAAAAATCATAAACTTTCACGAAAATTATACATTTAGCACGAAATTTTTGCAAATTAAATCAATTGAACAGAATCCGGCTACTGTTTGATGGCCGGAGCTGAAGTGACATTAATTTAATAATATATTATTCATGTCAGCAAATCCAGCAATACCACATCAGAAAAAAAAAAAATTAATGAATTTGATATTGATTTTGAAATTAGAAATTAATTAATGAATTTCATACATTTATCATTAAAAACTTGTGATTTTATTTTAATTAGGATTAAATTTTTGCTCTCAGTAAATTAATGAATTTGATATTGATTTTGAAATCAGTAAATTTTTTTAAGATTAAATTTTTATTTGGTTTGTAGGACAATGAAGGAAAGTGTTTTTTTTTTTTTTCATTATTGATGTGGCATTACTGGATTTGCTGACGTGAATAATATATTATTAAATTAATACCACGTCATCTCCTGCCATCAGAAAATAGCCGGATTTTGTTCAAGTGATCTAATTTACAAAAATTTCAATGTTCGTGACCTGAATTGCCAAAAAAAAAAAAAAGTTCATACTAAATGTGCAATTTTTGTGAAAGTTTATGATTTTTTTTTTTTTTTTGTAATTAACCCTTTTTTTTTTTTTTTTTTTTTGAAAGTTATGATCTAAACAATGCAATAATAGTATTATAGTCAAGTTCAATAATAAAAAAAAAAATGTGAAAGTGCTAAAAACTAAAAGAAAAGTGTTAATATTCCCTCCCTAAGTCAATTCACAAGTACTTTTATTTCTCATCTTATTAATTAGCACTTAATTATTTAATTGAATATTTGAAATGTGGATTTCAATGCATACAAAGTGTTGAATGTATACTCTTAACTCGATTAAAAAGAAATTTAATTTTGATAAACACAAATTAAATAAAAAAAAATCATGATCACAGAAAAAAAAAAAATACAAGACAAAGGGTGTAAGATTCCACCCACTAATTATTTTCTTCATATCTAATTTGAATTTCTTTTCTAGAAAGTCCGAAAAAACCAATTTAAGAAATTTTAATTAACTTCAAATGAAGTATTAGTAAATGATTTTCCATTTTACCATCTCAATGATTTCTTGAATAATGCTAAGTGATGTAAGTTATATAAAAAAAAAATTGATATAAATTAATATAATTTAAATATATCATACAGTAAGAAATAAATAAATAATAATTACTTTTATTTTATATAATAAAATAAAAAAAAAAATTATATAATTATTCTTATTTTATTAAACACAATTAGGAGGATGAGGATTATCCGTGATTTCTTTTGTGGTCCAATTGATTACTCGAGATTTAGACATAAACCGAAAGGTTGAATATTAAGGCTCAACCTCAAAAGGCAAAACAAGCCGCACATTTTGTTAATTTCCAGTTATTAAAGTCATATGATTAATTAAAATAAAAACCCAATAATGATACAAAAGGCAATCTCCCATAAGTGCACAAACACCCAATCCCCAGTTAATCAAATTCAAACCAACCATCCCAATTTTAGTAAAAATTGCATTAGTAAATTGGTTCATAGTATTAGAGTTATTTTGAATTTAAGCATTAGTTGAAATCAGATTTATAAAAAAAAAAAAAAAAATTGCAAATAGTAAAACATAATACTTCATTGTAAGAAATTGGATTCAATGAGCAGTCCACATAATATATTATATTAATTCCCATCTACAATCTGATGTTTCATTGCATAAAATACTTGTAGTTTTCAGACAATTTTATATAATATTTGGAATTCAAATCAGTAGTATGTACTGCTAAAGCTGAAAAAGAGAAATAAAAAATCAAAGACAGCAGCTATATGAAATCCAATCTCTGTTTACACATTCTTTGTAACTTGGCCTCCCTTGCCCATCTCTAGCCTTCCATTTGGAAAATCATCATCAGTAACAAATCTTGACCAGTACCAGTGCGACTTCCACACTTGCCCCATTTCTTCAATTGGAATACCCTTTGTCTCAGGCAAGAAATAGTACACATAGATAGACATTATCACTACAAAGAAGGCAAAGAAGAGGAATAGCCCAAATTTTAAGTGACAAAGCATTGTTAAAAACACTTGAGCCACTACAAATGTGAATAACATGTTCACAGAAACATTCACACTCTGAGCTGCAGATCGGATTTCGAGTGGGAAAATTTCACTAGGCACCAACCAACCAAGAGGACCCCAAGACCAGGCGAATCCGGCAACATATATGCAAATGAAAAGCACCACAACAACTGCATACCATTTAGGCAATTCACCTGGATTCCCATCTATTCCAAACTTAGCACCAATACAAGCTGCAACAACTACCTGCAGGTACCAAAAATAACAATTTGAGTTGAAAACTAAAATTAAATCCTAATGCACAAGAATTTTCACTTTACGAGCAGTAAAATTACCTGGCATATCAACATTTGCACTCCACCTTCAAGGAAAAGGAACCTTCTACCCCACTTATCAACACCATAGATTGAAACCAAAGTAGCAAAGACATTAACACAACCAGTGATCACAGCAGACATGAGAGCAGCGTCGCTACCGAAACCAATAGTATCGAATAAAACAGGAGCATAAAACATGATCACATTGATACCAGTAAGTTGCTGAAAGAATGGAATTGTTATAGCCATAGTGAGATGAGGCCTATACTTTCTTTGCAACAAATTTCTCCAAGGATGTTCAACTTTCTTTGATTCTTCACTAGCAAAAACAAGATCATTAAACTCCTCATCCACATCATCAACACCACGAACTCTCTTCAATTGCAATCTGGCCTCATCATGCTGGCCACGTTCAATCATAGAGTTTGCTGTGTCTGGAAGGACCAATGATCCAACTGTAATTATAAGGGCAGGGACCATAGCACCACCAAGACTCAATCTCCATCCCCAACCACCACGTATCTTTGCAAAGAAATAGTTCAATACATTGGCTATAAGAATACCAATTGTGATTGATAACTGGAAACCAATGTTAAGTGCTCCTCTGTATCTGTATGGAGCCATCTCAGAAAGGTAGAGTGGCACAGACTGTAATTACAAAACAAAATTAAATTAATTAAAATCTCTAATCAATTTTTAAAATAAAACTAATCAAGTTTGAAGAGGAAATAAACAATTAAACTGTCTCTCTCACTCTCAGGGACCACATAGTTTGTTGGGTTAAAATCAAATGTTGTTTTTAATTAACTCGCAAATCAAACCAAGAAAAAAAAGGCAAAATTTTCGTTTTCACATTTCATTTAATTAATAATAAGCCACTATCAAGAAGCCAATTTTATATTCAACGCCGCAGCATCAAGAAGTAAACTTTAGCTATTTCTCAAGAAAAAAAAAAATATATATATATATATACAGTAGTAAACTTTTGCTGAAAAAAAGGTGCCAGAGACGTCACACAGAGAAAATAGAGGCCTAAAAATATGACCTTGGAAAAAAAAAACAACAAAACAAACGAAGTCTGTCTCCGAATTTGTCTTATTTCTTATTATTTTAAAAACTATAACTTTGCATTGGCAAAAAAAAAAAAAAAAAAAAACTATAACTTAATCTGCTAAAGCTATCATTTTTTTTTTCCTTTTCCTGGCTTTTCTTAGGAACCAAACACATCAGTAATTCTGGTTTCAGAAAATCAAAAGGCAAAAATATCATAAGGGTCTAAAAGCCCATATCTGGATCAGAAACAGTTTGGAATAAAAAATATATATTTTGTCATTTTCGAATGTGACCCACTTGTCTGATCTAATAATAAAACCATTACAGAACAGATCTGGAATAAAAAGCTGAATTGCAGAATATATGAAAACAAAGAGACAAGCTCAATTCTAAAAACCCAGATAAAATCCATTAAAAAGGCCAAAACCCAGAAACAAAAGGAATAAAAACACACACCACATTTTTTGTTTTCTTTACACATCTTGTTAAATAAACACAATAAAGAATCCCAAAACACACACCAATTTCTAGATCTTAATAATTAAAAAAAAACACATAACAGGCAATAAAATAAAGACAAGAACCATAAAGACACAGAAAATATACCTGATTGGCAAAACCAATACCAAAACCAAGCAAAATTCTACCAAGAATCAGCATCCAAACCGCTTTAGCCAAGCCATTGATGATGGCACCAGCACAGAAAAGCACACCACCAAAAAGCATAGAAAGTTTCCTTCCAAATTTACGAGTAACCGTTGAGGCTACAATAGAAGCAATTAAAGCAGCCAAATATAGTGAAGATGTGAACATGGTCAGCGTCTGGCTATCATATTGGCAGTACTGATTCGTGGATGAATTCGCGTTCTTTTTCCGGAGGACTGAAGGAAAGAACTTTCTCAAGAATGAATCCATTGATGTAACTCCACCTATTAATCAAAACCCAGTTTTTAAAATCAGTATTTGAAGTGAAAAATGAAATGAACTAAAACAAAAACACAATCTTTAAATGTTTTCAATAAGAATGTTTGAAACTTGATCTATAAAAAACAAGTAATTTAATTATTACCAGAAATCCCAATATCATAACCAAAGATCAAACCACCCATGGCTGCAACTATACATGTTACAGTCACATAAGGTGTAAGGTTTCCTGGATACTCCTTTTTCCCATTTCCAGGAGCAATCCCTCCTACTGCAGGCATTTTTTTTTCTCTCTTTCTTTGCTAAAGTTAATTTCTTGCAAAGAAATAAGAAAGTGAAGTGAACAGAAACACAGAATCAGAGAAACAGAGAAGCTAAAACAGAAAAATGAAGTCTTAAGACTGAAGAAGAAGAAGAGGAAGAGAGATAGAGGCTTCGCACAAGCATTGCTAGACTATATATAGAGGGAGATTACGCCATTGATGTGAAAAATTTGAGCTGTCAAAAATTAATATCTTATTTTAAAAATAAAGTATATATTTTATTTTATTTTATTTAAATATATATATATACATATATAAATTTTTAGAGAAATTTTTAAAAAAATAAATAAATAAAGAGTAATCTCTAAACAAACCAACTAGCTATATATAATTAAGTAATTTCACTTGGTCCTCAAGTCTCATTAGCTAGCTCCCGTTGGATGGTCCTACAAATTTTACGTTGACCTAAAATTTAATACTACTCATCAAGTGGTGGTGGGGACTTGTATAGTCACCTATTACCAAAGATTTTCAAAGCTTTCTATAAGTAATTCATCATTTATATATATATATATATTTATCTTAACAAATACTCATTTGCAAGCAGTAGAGAAGCAGTCGGTGAAAGTTTGGTTAAACAAATTACACGTCAGATAATACTCATCAAGCTGAGTCGACAACACTTTGCCTGATCACCTAATTAATATATGAGCTTATCAAAGTTTGGATAATGTTGTGAATACGTCTATTTTACTTAGAGAAAAAACGTGATTTTCAAGCACTTTACAGCAAAGTTCATACCATGTGATTCCCAGATAATAGCATACACATCTTTTATAATAATATGGATAATGATATATATGATATACTTAGGTTGCAATTAATGGTGCAAGGCAAACTAGCTACATGTATTTGCCATCAGTGATGGATCCCTGCAGCGGAGCGATAAACCCTCAATATTTTTTTAAAATTTCATAGTATACATTATTTATTATTAAATAAAAATTATTGTTCGCCCTCCAAAATTCTTTTTAAAAAAATTTATACCGCCTCCTTAAAATAAAAGAAAATTTCATAGTTATAAGTTAAATTGAATTCAATCCATCATTCAACGATAACTTTCTTTTTTTTAGAAAAAAAAAATTCTTCAAAAATTAAGGGAAAATAGACTTCTTTTATTGGAGAAAGTAAAATCATTTTGTGAAAAATATAGAGAAAATGATATTTTTGACGTGAGTACTCAATATGGCAAGTCAAAATCAATATCTAAATAACAAAAATCATATTATAACATGGAGCAACATTATTGAATTGATATATTTTTAGCTATAATAAACTAACAATTGTAGGAAATGAACAATTGATTTAAAGAATATGTAATAGAGTTGTTTATTATTAACATGTGTTTAGATCCTATGAATGGTTACAAGACATTTAATATTGAAAAATTTTATTTGATAAATTTTATCCTAGAGATTTCTCTGAACAATAAAAATTATATTTAAAAGTTCAATTAGAATTTTACAAATTTAATATTGATCAAAATTTGGATTTGTAAAAGGCATCAATAATCTCATATATGTATTAAATTTTGGTGAATACAAGAAAGTCAAATATTTATTATTTTATTGATAGATTTACTAACTTTACCTATGTTTTCTACGACAACAAAACATGTATTTTTAACTATGAAGATTGTCAAAATAAAATTACAAAATAAGATATAAGATGATTTCTTTACCAACTTATTGATCACTTATATTTATTGGAAAAAAATATAACTAGAGAATTTAAAACTGATTTTATTATTAATTCAAAAAATATATATATATATATATATATCTACAGACACAATCTAAAATGCCTAATATTAATAGATCTGTAGATGAATATAATTTTATTTTGATATTACTATTTTTATTTAAAAATACATAGATAAATTTGATTTTTTATTGGTAATTATTAATATTTAACTTTGATATATGAAATATATTTCATTACTAGTCAAAATATGAATTTTTAAGAGTTTTTTTGTTTATTATTTTACAAAAATTATTTTCAATTTCAAGATTAAGGGGCGAGATCTGCCACTATTTGCCACTAGATTAATTGAGAAAAATTAATTTTTTTTTTGATATTTTATTATTATTATTATTATTATTTTAAATTGATGAAAAGAAATTTTTTTTTAGATGTGTTAACTATTATTTCATATAGTTTTAGACATTAATTTCGATTTAAAATATTTTATAAAGTGTACTTCTGAAAACTATACACTTCTTTTTATAAAATCAGTCAATAACTACAGTATACAGTATACAGTAGTATATACATTTACTTTGCCTTTAAGTTTAACTATATATATCATATTGTTGCTAATATGGCTTATCTAGTTATCTTTAAGATTTTATATCATCGTTGTCTAGTTGATTTTTGCCTTTTAAAAATGGAACTTACATGGATGGATCCTTTTTGGACAAACCCCAACCTTGCTGGCATTGATCGAGTTTTAGAGAATTTTTCATTTAGCAAAAAAAAAAATAAATAAAAAAAAAACAAAAAAATCATATTTGTTAGTGTGAAAACATCATTAGAAGAATCAACAATGATAGTCTACCTACTTTATCATTGTCAAAACTCCCATGTGTAGCTCCAGCTACTCCATGTGCAGCTCCTTTAAGTCTTCCACCATTCAAAACACCATTATTTTTTATTTTCTCTTTAAATATATCATTATAATTCTCTTGTAACATACTATTCATGAATATAAATTATTTATTCATCATGTAATCTAACAATATTAATTAAAATATCTCATTATTTATTAATTTAATATATGAAGTATAAATAAGAATTTTATTTTTAAATATATAATGTTATCTGCTGGTTGTGCATGCCGACCGCCCAGCTTATATTTTTTAATTCAACCATGCTAAAAGTGATTGTTTCATTCAGAAAGAGCTTCAACTAACAGTCCAAAGCACATCTTTTGTGTATTGTATGATGACATTATTTTTTAATCTGATTCATCAAAAGGTGATTTTTATATATATCTGAGAATGTTGGTTTTTTGGTCTTTTTATTTTTTTAATTTTTTTTTTCAATTTAAAATATAATCAAAGTAATTTCAAATATATATATATATATATAATCAAAGTAATTTATTTATTTATTAAAATTAAATCTCTTTTAACAAATTGATTTTTTTTTTTTTTTTTATCTTTATAAAACTGAATTAAGGATCTCTTTCATATTGATTTTGGTTCCAGATTGGTTTTCTTTTATGTGTTTTATGATATTTCATGATCATATTTTATTTTCCAATTTAGCAGTAATTCTCTGACAAAAAAAATGGTGATCGGAAAGAGACTCAGAACTGATTTGCTTTTTCTGACCAAAAAAAAAAAAAGGTTAAGATTTAATATTATTTCCAGATTGGTTACTGCTACTTTTACTTTTACATCCTAAATCTGGGAGATTGCAACTTTAACCAATTTCTGCTACCAATACCATCTATGCTTATAAACTTTATGAAAATTTTCATTTTTTTTTCCTATTAAATTCTTAAATTTTAATTTTTAAATAAAATTAATCTATAATTAATACATATAAATTATTAAAATTATAATATTTAATAGATAAAAATTAAATATTTACTAGAGCATATATATATATATATATATATATATATATATATTGTATTTTCGCCATATGATTTTTATTATGAAAAAATAATATAACTTTATTTTTAAGATTTTTAAAATTTTATTAATAATATTCTCGAAATTTTTTCTTTTGACTTAAAAAAATATTCTCAATATAAAGACATTTAAAATTCAAAAATTTAATAAAAATAATCATAATTTAATAGATAAAATACAATAGGTTTAAACTTTAGGATTTTTTTTTTTTAAAAATTTATACAAGAACGTGAATATATAACCTTACAAATATCATGAAGCAATCAAGACAACATATCAATAGGAAGATTCTCCAAAAAATGCATACCATATGACTTAAGATGTGTTTTCTTTTTCTTTTTTTTTTTTTAGCATTTATCGTAAGACAATTGTGACTATAAAATATCAACGAATTAACATTAAACATAGCAATTATATCATCAATTAAATTTTTTTATTTTATGCAACCCTATATAAATCAAATTAGAATTACTCTTTTTTTTTTAATTAAAAAAATGAAAGAATTTATTATTTTGTTCTACCAATGGATATAATGTAAGATCAAGTAAAAATTTATTCTTTCTTCTCCAAAAATGTCCACATTTTTATGAGTTCTTCTGTCGTATACATAGTTTATAAATAAATTTGAATTTATAACAGTCAGATCGTTCATTTTTAATTTTAATGGTTATAAATGAGTCTCATCTAATGGTCAATATTAAAAATGAGCAATCTAACAATTATAAATCTAAATTTATCTATATAAACAAGATACACTATAAAAATAAAAAATAAAAAAAAATAAAAAAAAAAAAAACCCATTTTTATCTACCTAATATCTCATAAATAGTTCTAAACATATACAAGCAATACTTAATTTTAGGTTGAAAATTGTGTAGAGGAGTTCTACGTACCCTCTCTAATCCATTTGATGCATACAATTTCTTTTCTATCACTATCAAGATGCCCATAATTTATACTTGAATTTTCTTTTGTATTTACTTGTTAAGTGAATTCAATAGATATTTTACTCTCATTAATGTCACTGAGTGTTTACTTTGTACCATAGGAAGATTTCAAATTCCATAACTCTTTCTTTCATTAAGAATTTCTTTCTTTTACTTTCTACTAAATTTATTGAGTAATTTTTCTTCTCGTTATTGATTAATTTAATATTAAATGTTACTATGTGTGGTTAATTCACACTAGGATTTTAGTGTAGGCCTCAGCCCTATTACGCTACTCTTCAAGATTTATTTATTCATTATCAAATATTCTCTAAAAAAAAAATAATCAAATTACAAATCATCAATATGATAGATTTTTTTTTAGTATAAAGAGGGGAATCAACCTTAAGTCTATTGCTTAGGTCATATATATAATTACCATTAAATTATGTTTTGGTGTGCATCAATATAATGAATTTAATTAAGTCACCTAAAACAAAAAATATGATGGGCGTAAAATTAATTTATAGGTAAATTTCACTAGTTGTTTCCTTGCGTTTTACGTGATTTTTATCATTTTTTTATTGAATTTATGTATTCTTAAGATATTTTAATATATTTGAATTATTATTAATTTTTTTATTAATTCTAAATAATATATTCTGATAATTTTGAATATTAATATAAATAAAATATATAGACTGAATTTCTTATATATGGATCAGTTGAAACATATATATATATATATATATATATATATATATATATATATATATATATATATATATTTGTCTTTATACATTTTTAATTAGGACTTATAGAAATATAATGATATAAAAAATCAATGAACTGATTCCATATAAAATTAATTTTTTACAAAATTGTTACTTATAATTTTTAATTTTTAAAAAAGAGATACATGACACATGACAAAAAATTTTCTAAATAACTCTTGACTATATATAAAAAGAGATTAGGGCTCTATTTGGAAGTTGAAATGATAAAGAAAAGGAAAGGAAAAGGGGTAGGATAAGAACTATCACTTATTTGGGAGTTTAATGCCTCCAAAAAATAAATGAAATTAAGATATTAGTTAGGGAGGAGATATATATGGGCACTCATTTTTTAATTTTTAGCACTCTTATTATCTTTTTCATTACTCCCTCCATTTTCTTTATAACTAACGCTTTAAAGAGTTTCACTATGATTAAAAAATAATTAATTAGCATTAATTTTATGAAAAAAATGAGTTGAAAGACTAAAATATTTTTGGAATTATATTGAGTATTAATAATGTTGAACTGATAAGAATAATGGTAAAATTGACAAAAAAGAATTTAAGTTTTATTGATTGTATAAAAGTGACAATTAAATGGAATTTCAAATATTCTCTAAAGCGTCAGTTATAAAGAAACGGAGGGAGTATTAAATTTGACTATAATACTCTTATTCCATTTAAGTTAAAACTTATTATAAGGAAGAAAGACTTAATTTTCATTTCCTTATATATTTCTTTATTGTTATTATTTTTAATACATAAAAATATTGTTATCTATATTTTTTACGTTTTAGAAAAATATGATACTAAAAACTATATTTAATAAATATATAATTTTTTACATAATAAAATATCATAATAAAAATTTGCATTTTTACATGTTATAAAATAAATTTTCTTTTTATTTTTATATTCTGTTTAATTTTTATTTTGGAAGCAAACTTTTTTGTATTATCAAGAAAGTTAATTAACCAAATACCAAAAATGATAATGTAATAATTTCAAAAATATATATATATATTATTTTTTTTGTAACAAAATGCATATGATTATTTGATCCTATAATTTATTCAATTTTAAAATATATATATATGATTTATTAAGATATTTTAGTAAAATATATAATTAAAAAATATTTTTAATGAGTACAATTTAAAAAAATTTCTTAAAATAAAATGTTATTAGGATTATAATATAAAATTTAATTTGGTAAATTATCTTTCTTATTAAAAATAAAACAATCAAATCAAAATTTAAAAATTAAAAAGTAAAAGAAATATATTTTACAATATGTAAAAATGAAAATTTTATTTTAATTTTTATACAAAAACTCTATATTTAATAAATATAGTTATCGCCTATTAGTTATCTCATAAACTCTCACTGTGTTTTCCCTTTAAAACTGAGGAAATAAAATATATTCCTCACTTATTATCAAAAATAATTTTTTATTACTAATAATAACTTTCTAATGATTAATATCTTTTTCTATATATATTTTAAACAATCAAATATGAAATATTTATTTATTTATTTATTTTTTATCTTTTCATGTCCCACGCAAAAATATTATTTTTCCTTTCTTATGAAAAAAAAAAGAAAAATCAAGCCAAAGTGATATATTAACACTTTGGCCATACCACAATTATCATTTTGGTTTTAGTAAGCCCTCAATTTTAGGCCAATTATTAAGGTTTGATTCAGTCAATTATTGCTTGGTAATGTATTTTAATGTTAAACATCTCTTTTTTTTTTTTTTTTTTTTCAATAGAGAGAGGAGAATTGAATTTGAATCTATTGCTTATATTATTATGCATCTACCATTAAGTTATACCTTGGTATGTATATTAAACATCTCATTAAATGGGTTAGTTAATGTGTCAAGACTTTGGTGAAAAAAAAATGTGTCAAGACTAGTATAGTTCATTGATTTGTTGTTGATATTTTCTTTTTCTTTTTTATGGAGTATCTTAGATTTTTTTTCGGATATTTTCCCTTATTTTTTTTAGTAATTTTTCCCTTGTTTTTTCACATTGGTAAATTCTTTTTTTACCAAATTTACATTCAAAAGTCCAAATTCATAGAATGCACCATAAATATTTTACCACAAAATAAAATCAAATGAGGAAAGTGATTTTTTATTTTACAGAAACAACTAATTTGACACAAAACAAGATGGATAATATTTAATAAAAGGATAATTATAAATGACGCAATTACGTATGATACAATAAGAATAATTATGTAATTTTTTTTACATAATTTTATTATATAAAATAAGGGTAATTATTGTTATTTATTTATTACTGTGTTCAAGTTATATTGGTTTGTGGCAAATTTTTTTTGACACAACTTACATCACCTAATATTATCTTTTAAAAAAAAAAATCTTATCTATATATATATAAATCATGAGACATAAAAAAAATTTTAACACGTGTACTTATTTTTGACACATAATTTTTTTTTTTTTTTTTTTGATATTTGTACTTATTTTTAACACGTGAGCATGAAGCTGATTTATAATTTTATAGTTTTTTGCATCATTATTTTTTTATTTAAATTATTATATTAATACAATAACAAATATATTACTTTTCTAATTAAATAAAGATTTTAATCCTGAAAGTAGGTATGTTAACCAATAAGTTAGTTTCTGATTAAACAATGATTCTTAATCCTAAAAAAATATTAATTATATTTTTAATATTATTTTATATAAATATAATTAATATATTAATTAATAAATTAACAAAGTTCTCATCTTATATGGCATATTTTCAATTATACATTTCATTAAATTTTTATTATATGTATTCAATTTAATATTATTTAAATTTTATATATATAAATATTTTTTAAATAAAAAATTCAATTTAAATTTTACAAATTGAAAATATTTATAATCAAAATAATAATAATAATCACACGACGTTGGGGCAAACCACTAGTTATAGACTAAAATTTATGTTCATTAAAATTGGAGCTAATTAGGTCTTTTAAGACAAACTCACTGACATAGTTTTAGAAGTTAGCAATATGTTAATGGTGTCTTTAAATTAATATTATTCACGAGTAGATTCTCATTCATATTTTTTTATATTAGGAAAGAAGAATACCCAATAAAAATATATTATACTACACAATAAGAAGTAATATTTTCTTTTAATATTTCTTATTAAATTAATGACTACTATTTGTAATTTGGGAGATTTTCATCCATATTCTATACTTATATACAAACATTTTATAATAACCCTCTTTATATGCTCTATTTTTCCTTTTTTTTTTTTTTTTTTTTTAAATCTAGAATAAGTATGTACAGTGTTGAGTGAGGCGCCTCAATTATTTCAAAAAAAAATTCTTAAATTGGTCAGATTCATCACGTGAATAGCCGAACAGAGGAATTTGGTTTAGAGGGAATCCGAACAGGCCAAATCTACATCAAATTCCAAATATGTTTATGTTTTTATTTGTTTTTTTAATTTCAAGTGAAAAAACCCAATTATGTATTTATAAATTGAGTCAAATCTGGTCTCAAGGAATGGATACACAGTCCCCCTTCCCCCTTCTTTTATATGTGACAATTTGATTCTTGAGCATTAATAAAGTCTCATTTTAGCCTTAATTTTTTTTTTTTTTTTTGAGTCAAATCTTATTGATTGAGACTGTTAATTTTTAAGTACCCATACAACATGAAGTGTGTTAATTTTTAGAGTAGAAACACATAAATAAACATTGAAATTTGGGCTAGTACGAATTTTAGAAATTTTGAACCGTATTAAAAAATCGAACTGAAATTATCCAGAATCGAAAATATTCGTTGATTATTTGACTTTTTCTGAACTAAATCGTATCGAAAAATTTTTTTGTACGGTTCTGGATCTCATTAGTTATTCATACCGAGAACTATACAGAACCGTCCCGTATTGTACCGAACCAAATAACTGAAATTAGAACCAATTTTAAAAGATTTTTTATTATATATATATATATATATATATATATATATATATATATATAATAAATAAGTCTTAGTCAAATTTATCAAGCCCAAACTTAAAAATCCAAATATAAGTGGGACAAACAAATCTAACAATTTTACTCTAATAAAATTATTAAAAATAAATATTTATTTAATATGTAATTTTTATTTTAGCTTGGTGGATTGGAAATAAATTTATTTAATTATGCACTATATAGTTGTTGAAAACAAATATAATGTAATTTCAGTAATTTTTATTTTTGCTTTATATATTCGGATTTAATTTCAATGCAATTGGTTTAAGTTGAAAAAATATATATTTTTAATTATTTAAAAATAGAAAACCTTCGAATCTTCGTTATTCCATTTCGTACCGAACCATCTGATTAGACTCAAATCTCCGCACCGAACCGTCTCGAAAAATGGAGACGGTTTAGTACGGAGATTATTATATCATGATTCGGTTCCAGAGAGCCAATTTTAGAAATCCCCGAAGTTCAGTTCGGGTCCAGAGATTTTCCAATTTTCAAATTCCTTTAAACCGTACTCAATCCTAATTAAAATATTGGCTATAATCATAATGAAAATGATTAAAATTAGTTATTTTGGTGATTGACTCTCACCATATATATAACCACTTGTATCATTTGATTTATAATCAATGTGAGATTCTTAACACTTCCTTCAAGTGACAATTAAATATGAAAGTCTATCTTAATTTTATACAAAGGCTATATTCTGTAATTTGCTTTAATAATAAATAATGGAAATGAAATTCAATTCTTTGAATATGAAATATTTTATCATTATCTTTTTATTTGGTAGACAAAAAAAAAATCTAATTATATATATTTCTTTTAAATATAATTTTTAAGAAAATTATTAAATACTATTTATATATAACCAACTAAACATGCCCAAATTAAAAATATATCTATATCTCTAATATATATAAATGTACGAAGAAAGAGAAAAACGTCTTTTTTAATTTTTAATATTTCATAAGTTAGTCATTATTATTATTATTATTATACAATGAAATCTTATTATAGTAAGATTTATTATTATTATTATTACATAAAAAAATATTATTAAAATATTATTATAGAAGGATTTAGATTTGTTTATAATGTTCTATAAAAATAAATCTTCCATCAAATTTTACATTATCTATCAAATTTTAAAAGTTTGTTGGATTTTTCATATATTATTTTCATTTAAATTCAAGTCTAATATATTTTTTCATAATTTATGTTAATTATATATTATACTAATGGAATGAACGATTTCAATTTCTTTTTCTTTTGATTATTTTAAATTAAAAATTTTAGATATTAATCGTCATTCTGTATAATTATATTATATTATATTATTAAAAAAATTATTATTGTTCAAAAACTAGAATCAGGGTATTCAATTTTAGTCTTATGATTTATTTTATTTTTTATTTTTAATTGATCATTCTCTAATTAATGTATTCATATTTTATATTTTTTATATACTTTTTGTTCATTGTATGTGTAGCATCTCAGGCATCCTTAGATTGTTAGAGACTTGGAGATAATTTGGAACTAAGTTAGAGGAAGGAATTGAGGGATAAAATATAAGGAAAATGTTCAAAACCCTAAATCAATCATGAGTTGGACATCGATATGCTAGGCATGAAACCGACAGACTCCGACTCCGTAATTTTTCATCAATATTGATTTAAGGGAGATTCATGGAAATATTATTAAATAGGATATTAGAACTCTAAAGATGATATTAAAAATATTAATAGATAGTAATAACATAATTTAGAACAAAAAAAGATGGATGATAGGAAGTTAAGTACCAAAGGTCTCAAAGGGATACGAGTTCGGAAATCGAGGCCTATAGAGTGAATTGGCAAATTTCAACCCTGGAATGGATTTTTATATTTTATATGGATAATTTAGGCAAATATGAAGATGTTAGAAGTGATGGAATGTAAAAATTGAATTAGAGATGAGCATACAAAATATCTAAGTGAAATCGGTAGGCAAATCGCAAAACTATCAGATTTCGATTTCGGGATTTTTTTAATAAAATCCAGACTGAGGAAAGTAAATAAGGGAAAGGTTAATTAGAACCTTAGAACACTAAAAATATAATTAAACATAATTTCATACATGAATTTGAAGGTTTAGAGTAGTTTAGGCTTAAAAAGGGCAGAATAGTCAAAATGCCTATATAAACAATCATTATATAACTGCATAATAAAATAAGTATTAAAAAAAGAAAGAAAAGAAAAGAAAAAAAGGAAAGAGCTTGGAAGTTTTCTAAGGATAAGTATTAAAACTACTTAACTCATTATCTAACCCATTATCTAGCTAAGTAAGAAAAGAAAGGAAAGAAGAAGAAGAAGAATGAAGAGAGGGGGTCAGATAGAGAAGGAAAGAAGGGAAGGAAGCATAGTCAAGGTAAGTCCTAGTATTAAAATTGTGTATTTTGTACTTCTAAGTAAGTAACTTAAGTTTTTATTGAGATTTTTTTCTTTTTCTTTGAGTTCATGATTTGGGAATGATGGAAAAATAAGAGAGAAATTTTGTTTGAAGTTTGAATGGAAGAAATAAGCATGGTTAAGAGTTTTCAAGTGGAGGAAAAATGATGTGAAGGTGTTGGGAAGAAGAAGTAATGAAGGAGACATAGGGTTAGATTTGGTGAGAAGGTCAAATTGTTAGAACTTGAGGCTCCATTTTAAGAATGATAGAGCCCAAATTTAATCATGGACAAAACAGAAAAGTTGAATCTTAGAATGTGAATTTGATGACTAGAAAAGTTCTTGATTTAATTCTCAATACGTTGGGAGTTATGGGAATGGAAGTGAGACTGCCCTGCATGCAGGTCAGACTATAGTGCTGGAATTTTTGAGAGGCAATTGGACCTCTTGGAGCACTAATTTGAAAAAGGACAAAACATCAAAGTTGTAACTTGATGTATTCAGTTTATTTATTTAGAGGGAAGTTTAAGTCAATTCTTGATAATTTTGGAGATATTGGAGGGATAAGGGAAATGACTATTTGCAGACTACTCTGAGATTTTAGAAAGTTGGAGATTAGGTCTGAGTACTCTATGATGAGAATTTGGAGATGACTAAAACATAATAAATGAAAATTCATATTCCATCTAACATCTGTAAAACGTTCATAGCAATACTCCAAGTAGGTTAGGAGATATAAGGAGACTAAATGGTTGTTACAGGGTGTTCCGACTGACAAAAATTTTCACATTCAACCTTAAATTTGAGGGTCCTGGGGATAGAATTAGCTCAAGGTAAAAACTAATAAATTGTTCCCACCCTGAGAATAGTTTTACCATAAAAAAGAATTAAATCAATTGGAGTATTTAGATGAGATATACTAAAAATAGTATAGAGAGCTCAGGGAACCTAGGCAACAGAATCAAGGCAAAGTTTGGAAAGTCACCCTATGAGCTACAAAAGTTAAAATAGGTTGAATTTTGGATATGTTGGAGATAAATGTGTTAATATTTTAATGTCTTTAGAATCAGGACAATTGGGATGGTATAGCTCAAGTTATGGTAATAATAAGGAGACTGACTATATTAGAATCAATAAACCAATTCTTTAACTTTTATGTTGTAATGAATTTGTTTATAGGAATTTAAACATAATTCATATGCATATTATGTGTAGAAGGCTTAGAGGACCAAATTGGAGTGAAAATTTTCAAAAGGGAAGAGAATCCAAATATTGAGCGATATAAAATTATTAAAGAAAGCAATTGGAAATGTGAGTACATACTAAGTTGTTATGCATATTACTTGTACATCGTTTCCATTGTATCCTCAACTTTAATTATTATTTGATTATCCATGATGAATCACATTTACCATTTATTGAAATCCAGCCCTAATCATATTGATATAAACAATGGTATTCGATAATTATTGAATATTGCTAAATTGAATCCTTAATTTTACTAATTGTACAATGTTAACGTACCAAATTGATATAAATGAATTATGTTGCCACAACAGAAATTTTCTTTTCTAGTGAAGGGATCACCGGACTTTGTGCACAGTGAATTTGGACCTTGCTAGGAGGTATTTGAACGCCTTAACCACAAGGCCTAGTTAACCTTGTATCTTAATATGTAACATGAAATATATGATTCTCATAGTACTACATTACATGAGATATGTGAATTTATTCACAGTAAATTGATTATAATTTCTATTGTACCTCCAATGTGAATTCATCATTGCAACTTGATCATACTTTGATTTCTTTATTAATCACACGAACCTAATTGATACATAACCGATGTGCATGCCAGTTCAGTGTGTATTCACTGGAATTTTATCTCACTTCCCCTCCCTATTTTTTTTTTACAAGACTAGTGATTAATCAGTGCAGTTCAAGTTTCATTATCCGCTTGAAGCTAAGAGTCAATGTAAATGAAATATATTAAATAAAATATATTACGTTTTGATAATTGTATAACTAGTGGTAAGAAAACATATGTAAGTGAAAATAATGTGATTAATAGATGCTTCATGGTACCTAAGTTTCCAAATTTAGTGGTGTAAATTATTTAGTATATATAATGATACTAACATATAATTTAATATAACTAATTTGTATAAAAATGTAGTTAATTATTGATGTATGAGATTGACCTTGAAAATAAATCATTTTATATGAAAAAAATATTGAGAGGATTTGTATTGACTGTGAAGTTTGGGATATAAGGTAGGAAAATTATTGGAAGTGTAATTTGCTTGCAGGTTTCATATCTTGGGAAAGTTGTATGTACTACTGGTATGCTGCCATGATTATACTTGTTTTCCAAAGTAATCGGGTTTTACAAATTTTCGGAGGTCTTAGACTTATCCATGCTCTAGACCATCATATCCCAAAAAGTGAGATGTGATAGTATGTGTATTAATAATAGATATAATTAATTTTAAAGTTTGGTACTTGAAATATTTAGTTTAATTTAAAAATTTTATTGACTCTACTTTATTAGTGCTACATAATAATGATGAAAAGAAATAAATATAAAAAATTGAATATATTAGTTTAGGTTGTTTTTATTACTAGTTATAGATTTGGATTGTTATTATTTATTATTATTATATTATGAATCACATAATATTTATAAGATTTTTTTTTATCATGAATCATGATATATGTAATATAATTTAGTAAATCATAAATTACACTTTAATTTTTTCTTTTATAGGAAGGAAAATAACATGACTTATTTTATAATAAATTGGATAATTTTTCAATCAATTTAACAATCTAAAAGTACTCCAAATTATATTTAGATCTACAAATCTTATATGATAATAATGGAGAAATTCTTTAATTTTCACATGAAGTATATATTTGATTAGAATTTCTTTATATTTCTTTTTAATTTACACACACACATATATATATATATATTAATTTTTTGATTTTATTTTTTGATATTATGATGGTTGATAAAATATTATAAGATATATTTTTGAATTTAAAAATTTTTCTTTTACAGTTTTGTCTACTTAAAAAAAATATTGACAAATATAATTTTATTCTCTTTTTTTTAATTTGCTTTTAATAATGAATTTTCCTTGGAATATATATATATATATATATATATATATATATATATATATATATATATATATATATATATCCTTGGAACGGAATTTTTTTTTAATTTATAGATATTTTATATTATAATAAATTATAAATATTATTTATTAATATATAGAGAAACAAAAATTAGTGTATATATTATTTATTATTTTTCCTTGGTGATTATTAAGATTTCGTTTATTTTGAAGGATTTCAGTGATATATTTCACAAAATTCATAAATTGTAACTCAGTTCTTTATTTGATTTGAAAAATTGAGTTATATTTTATGAATTTGTTAAAATCCACTCTAAAGCTTTAAAAAATAAAAGATTTAAAAACTCACATGAGATGTGAGTTTTTAATTTCATAAATTTTGTTCAAATTTGTGAATTTTAACCAAATTTATAAATTTAAAATTTTTATACTGAACGATGCCTAAAATCTATTGAACGGAACCACCCTAACAAAATTAGTAAAACCGGGTCCTCCATTTAATTACTTCCAATTCCAATTTCAAAATAAGATTGCTGAAGCATTAATTTTAACTCAAACTAGTTGTAAACTTGCGCTTCACGTAATTTAATATTAAAAATATTTTTTAATTAATTTTTACCTTGTATAAAAATAAAAATATTATATTATTCTAAAAAATATAAATATAAAATTATTGTATGTTTTGTATAGGGGTGTCAAAAAGGGTCATGACACGCCAATTCGATTTGCCAAACACGAAAAATTTTCGTCTTAGGGTTGAGGTTTAGCAGGTCCGTGTCGATAAACGGGTTGACCCGTTTATGACACTGCTTAAACGAGTCGTGTAACGGGTTGACACGCTAACCCGTTACAACCCGTTTAATTTCATGTGTCGTGTTAGATAGTGTTAAT
>CATKHJ010141160.1:0-16763 GCA_949750685.1 Vernicia montana | reverse complement strand
GAGTACTAAGAGTACTAGTTAAGAAATTTAGACATAATTAAATAAATAAATTTAAAAATAAATTAAATGAGTGAAAAGTGAGAATTCGGACTAAAAGTAAGCACAAATCCTAAAGATACCGTACTGAACCAAATAACCCATTGACGGAGGGACCCCCCCCCCCCTAATCTCTAAAATCCAAAAAATTTTAATGTAAAATTTTTAAAATTTGGCTATATATTTTATTTGACCCCCCTTATTTTATGTGAAAATTTTCCTTAAATGTATAGAAGTTGATTTATTTATATATATTATATTGATATAAATTATGGTATAAAAAATTTGGTCCCCCTTAAAAAAAATTTATGGCTCCGTCACTGAAATAACCGAACTGAAAATCTCCATGACCGAAAATCCTGTTAACCGTTTGACAATCCCTGAACTAAACTATATCGACAAAAATATTTTGAGACGGTTCTAGATCTCATTATCATATCCAAACTGAACCGTACCATAATGAAATAACCGAAATATATATATATATATATATATATATCTTAGAAATATTGAATTGAAAATCTCCAGAACTGAAAATCCTATTGACCGTTTGATCATTTTCGAACTGAACTGTACAGACAAAAATATTTTGGGACAGTTCTAGATCTCATTGTCATATCTTAACTGAATCATACCGTAACGAATCATACCGAAATAACCGAGATATATATATGTGTGTGTGATTTTACATATATTTATATATATATATATGTAAATAATAAGTCTATTACTTTTATTATTTTACATGAATTGTTAATTATTAATTCACAATAACTTTTTAAAAATATAGATAAAAGATATTAATATATAATATGTATAAAAATATATGTATTTAAGAGAAAAGAAAAGTATATATATATATTCAAGAGAAATTTTTTTAAAAATATGGATAAAAGATATAAATACATAATATGTATAAAAAATATATGTATTTAAAAATTTTCTTTTTTGGCAGATGAAAAATTTTAAAGTATATTTTTAAGAAGTTTGTGAAAATTGATCAATGGAAAAAGATGATGAATATTTTATTTTGTAATAAAATTTATGTCATTGTGTCTACTTTTATAATTTTTTTTTATGAAACTTAATGAATATTTAAGTATTTAAATTTTTTTTATGAATTGTATTTTTATATTTTTTGTATTATATTTCATTTTTGAAAAATTTTTATTAATAAATTTTTGTTTTAGAATTGATTTATTCGATTCTCAAATTGTACCAACTTGAATTAAATTATACTGAAAGTATTGAATTTTTGAACCAAATTGTCTCGAATTTTTGGAACAAGACAATACGGAGAATTTTTATATATGAGACGGTTCTAAATTTTCAATTTTAAAATTTCTAATTTTTGGGACAGTTCTGAAAAATTATTAATTTTTAAATTGAACTGAACTGTACTCATCCCTAATTCTGACCTATTAGATGGGATGATACTAATTGTAATAAAATATAATTTTATTAAAACCTCTATTTTTTTTTTATCAAATTTATTTTTATATTAATTTATTTATCTTTATGTGAAATAATTATTTTATAATTATATTTTATATGAAATAACTATTGATAATCAGTGTTCTCACGCACTTGTTAGAAAAATCATGGACATCTATATATATTAATAATTGTGATGGGCACATGTTAGTTCAATTAGACAAATGTAGGCTGTTTTGTCCTTACCCAGCTCCTGTCCTGAAAGCCACGTTATGTCCAAAACGCAGCATCTCTATTCTATATCTGGAGTCAAAAGTCAATAACCATCAGATGACCGATCAACGGCTGAGACAGTAAACAAAATAATGAGGATAGAAACACCATAACATTTCCCATAAACAGTTAAAAGCGAAATGACATGAGTGTACGATCTCTCACCAAAGCATGATTCGATTTCTCGTTTCCCCATAATTATTATTATTATACACAAAAACCACTTTACGGAAGGAGAATGAGAGAGACAATGAAACAAAGCATCTCTCTCACTTCGTTTTAGAGAGAGAAATGAAGCTCATCAGAGAAGAGACGGTGGGTGGTGCGGCGAACGACGGTGGAGAAGTTGTGGTGGTAGGGGTAAAGTTCGATGCAGAAAGTAGAGAATTGCTGACGTGGGCACTCATGAAAGTGGCAAAGCCAGGTGACCGTGTTATTGCTCTTCACGTTCTCGATTCTATCACTGGTAACACCACCATAGTCATGCTTTTTTCTCTCTCTCTATCTATGTTTTTTTCTTATTTATTAATTAATTTATTACTATTTTTTGTGTTAGAATTTGTTGGAGGCACAGGATCGCTTCTTTCTCTAGTGAAGACATTTGATTCTTTGTTGGCAGTGTATGAAGGTTTCTGCAATTTGAAGCAGGTGTTTTTTTTTTTATATTTTTTTTATCAATTGATTTGTGAGAAAATGGTGGGATATACATCAATTTCACAATCTAAGAATTGGATGATTTGTTATTTAAATTACAGGTAGATTTAAAGCTAAAAGTTTGTAGAGGATCTTCAGCCAGGAAAATTCTGGTGAGAGAAGCAAAATCAAGTGGTGCGACTACACTTATTGTAGGAACTTCTAAAACCCATCACAAACTCCGTTCTTCAACCTCACTAGCAAAGTATTGTGCCAGAAATTTGTCAAAATCTTTCTCTGTTTTTGCTGTTACTAATGGCAAAATCATGTTCCAAAGAGAAGCCACTGTCCATCATTTACAAGGTCATATTTTGATGTTTCATATACTTAGCTTTGTTGTTTTGTAATTGAATGACTTGTTATTCACATATAATAATAAAATTTGGGGATCTTTTGAACAATCTTATCCTAAAGCTAACTAATGGAACTATTATTGTGGTGGCAGATGCATTGAACAAAGAGACTCAAAATTGTACAAAAAAATCTAAAGATACTTCTTCTTCTTCTTCACAGTTAGTATTGTCTGATAATTTTGGAACTACTAATTTACTTGAGGATGGTTATGTTGATAATTCATTAGCTTTGATACCAGTTCAAACAATATTGCCAGAGAGTAAACAGGGTTGGTCCGTTCTTCGCCGAATATTTCTACCCAATCGACAACATACAAATAAAACTCATGTAAAGAAGAATTCTGTAGTTAAGTGGGTATTGAAACTACCAAGATGGAATTCTTCATCAGTAGTGTATCCTGACCAAAAACAAACTATTTTGTATATGAAAGGAGACCACTGTTCCAATTTGGAAGGAGATAATGGAGCAATTGTGCCAATAACGGCTCCTAAGGTTGCATGGTCTCCCATCTCGCCTTGCCATGGTTCAGATGGACTTCCTGAAGAGTTGAAAGATCTACATGAAAAATATTCATCATCATGTAGATTGTTTAGCTATGAGGAACTTTGTTTGGCCACTTCTAACTTCATGCCTGGTTTGTTTTCTTGATCAAAATTTCACGTCACTAATTTTGTTTTTGAGTACATTCTTCTCCCTTTCCCTAATTTACTGTTGAATTATATATATATATTTTTTTTTCAGAAAATATGGTAGGCAAAGGTGGTAGTAGTCATGTTTACAAAGGCTGTCTTCCTGATGGCAAGGAATTGGCAGTGAAAATCTTGAAGCCATCTCAAGATGTGTTGAAAGAGTTCGTTGCAGAAATTGAGATCATTACAACTTTGCATCACAAGAACATAATATCCATATTTGGGTTCTGTTTTGGCCACAACAATTTTCTCTTGGTTTACGATTTTCTATCAAGAGGAAGCCTGGAAGAAAATCTTCATGGTATGATACTTTTTTGTGCCTGGGATTTAATGAAATTTGTGCATCCCACTATTGTGATTCTTAATTTGTAGTTGCTACTTTATGATAAAGGTAATAAAAAGGATGGGAATGCATTTGGTTGGCTAGAGAGATATAAGGTGGCATTGGGTGTAGCTGAGGCACTCGACTACCTACACAATCTCAGTGATCAGCCTGTTATCCACAGGGATGTAAAATCTTCAAACATACTTCTATCAGATGATTTTGAGCCACAGGTTGAATTTTTTCTTTTTTAAGGCTTGTGTGCATTTATTCAAGGCTTTCTTTAGTCACCAATAGCTTTTAATATCATAATAATTCCTTTTGATTGTTCAGCTCTCAGATTTTGGACTAGCTAGTTGGATTTTGACGTCTTCATCCCATATAACTTGCACTGATGTTGCAGGAACATTCGGGTGAGTGATTTGCTTCTTGTTTATAGCTGTTTACCTATTTTCTCAGTCACTTCAGAGTTTAGATATACTTCATATTTCCTCCTTTCTGGCAGTTACTTGGCTCCAGAGTATTTCATGCATGGCAAAGTGAGTGAAAAAATTGATGTCTTTGCATTCGGGGTGGTGCTTCTTGAGCTTCTTTCTGGTAAAATGCCGATTAATGGTGAAAATCCGAATGGCCAGGAGAGTCTTGTTATGTGGGTAAGGTTTTCTACTTCCATCTCTCCTCTTCTACTTGTTGAACTTTAGCCATGGCCAAGAGAATGGTTTCTGTTTATTCTTTATTTATTCTTCTTAGCATGAATAGAGGACTTGAAAAACTATGAGAAGTGTTGAGAAGAATCAGGACAATTTGAATAGAAATTAGAGAATCATGGAAGATTTCTTTTACTTGACATGTATACTTATCACGGGATTGATTCTGGCGTACAGGCAAAGCCAATTCTAGAGGTTGGTAAAGTTTCCCAGTTACTTGATCCACAAATAGAGGGTGAGTATGATGATGATCAAATTGAGAGAATGGCTTTAGCTGCAACCCTTTGCATCAGACGTTCTCCTGGAATTCGGCCACAAATCAATTTTGTGAGTGAACTCTTACCAAGTTTCTCATTGTAGTATTTATATTTTGTGGTCTTTAGTGTAGTTTTGATATTTTACTTTTGTATGGATTGACTCGATTGCCTACAGATTTTGAAGCTCCTCCAAGGTGACAATGAAGTAACAAATTGGGCAAGACAAGAAGTTAGGACATCAGAAGAAGTTGATGGCGTGGATAGGGAAACATTTCCTAGTAATATTCAATCCCATCTTAATATTGCATTGCTTGATTTAGAAGATGATTCTGTTTCCATAAGCAGCACTGAACAAGGCATCTCACTAGAGGATTACTTACAAGGGAGATGGAGCCGCACATCAAGCTTTGACTAACCATACTGTTTTGCAGTAGAATAAAACATGCAAGTGTGAAGATATATTTCTTTTTTTTTTTTTTTTTGGGTTCATTTGGTTGGTTGGGTCTTGGAAGAGAGGTTGTTTGTAAGAGGTTTACCCCCTCCTTGACTTAGAAGAAGTGTCACTGTCCATGATTTTAAGGGGCGGTATTGTTTTCACTAGTGACCATTTTTCAGTTACAAGTTGTTTACTTGTACTTGAAGATAAATATTGTCATTACCTTTTAGTTTGAATTTCTACTTTTTTGACAGAAAAAAAAAAAAAAAAAAGCGGTTCCCTTGTAACTTGCTGCAGTAGAGCAGCATCATTCTTTACTTGCATGAGTGTTGTGTTCCTTGATTGAAAGAATTGTTGTTTTGAGTTAATCCAGGCACTGCAAAAACTCAATAAGGATATATTCTCTTTGCCTTGATATGCAATATTCCTTCCTGCTGCTTAAAGCATGAATAAAACTTTCAACAAAGATACTTTTCTATTGTAATAATGCCCTCCTGGATCAGAAAAATAATCATCCAAGATTTAAATATTATCATTTCTCATTACAAAGCCCAGGCGTCAGAGACCTGTGGTGAACAAGAACCAAGTAAAAATTATCCAACTCCCTCAAACAATCTCTTAGCAATCCTTAGACAGGTACATAATTAATTAGAGAAACGATTGGGTTTCCACTATAGCAAACAAAGCCTTTGCACTTGTTAAAGCTATGAATGAATAAGAACAAAAACCTAAATATCAACTTCAACAATAGATTCTTGGTATGTACTAATCCCAATTCCCAAATAGCACTCAGCATTTGCAAACCCGCATAATTTTTACACAGAAGAAAACATTTGGGCGGACATTATACAACATGAATTCACCACATCAGAGTCCCAATTTCCTTATCTTGGGAAATACAGCTTCATGGAGTCCCATCTAGATACTTTCATCCAAACACAATGAACTCGGATATTGTAATCAAATAATTCCTTAGCATGAACTACTGGTAGCCACAGCATAACACTTGCTAAGAGCATGACGACAACCTTGAATTTTATTAGTCATCACTGTTACTCATTTCAAATGCTGAAATTCTTGAAACAGATGGCACATTAGTCGCAACCCTGAATCTATAGGAAGAAATAACAGGTCTTTTTTTCTTCCCTGAGAGTTTGATATTATTTGCAGCAATTAGAATGCGTCTCCCAACTGCAGCAGTTCTTTCAAGCTTATTATCTGAAATTCCAGGGCTAGAATAATCCCTTTTGCCTTTCAATGGTTTCTCTAGTTGAGTATCAGCGCTCATAGAATTCAACTCTGAAGAGTTACCATTGCTACCATCAGAAACATGATTGTGAGTTTTTGCAGACTTATCCAAATTATTTGAAGGCTGTACTTCCACATGAAGAAACCATGTTCCCTTAAGACCCTGGAAAGCATACTTTATAGCAGGCAGAGACTCTGTGAGGTGGTATAAGCGACGTTTTCGCCTCACCTAGCAAGACAAGGTGAACACGTGAGAACTAGAATGAAGGAAAAACATTTCATTTTTTAAATAATAGCACCTACCATTAACCCATGCGCTTCGATTTCTCCTAGTTTTGGGAAAAAACTCAAGTGTTTTCGCTCAACCTCTCCTACAAAACAATTACTCATTTATAAAGCAGAAAAAGAAAATGCACAAGGAGAGGTTTGAGAATGTCCTTCATATCATTATGATAAGCAAACTCAACAAAATACATTAGTAGGAAAAATTAAAAATACCCAAAGAACCCATCATCTGATATATCAGAATAACCAATAAATTTGATAATAATAAAAAAATAAAAAAATAAATAAAAATAGGTTTTACTCTTGAAATCAGCGGCGGTGATATCTGGAGAGACGGCCATGGCAATGTGAGTGCCGATGTTTGTGTCTATGAAGATTATTACCACTTCCCCACTTGATGCCATTCACAACACAACAAAATTATTATTCAAAATCACATTGGCATTGGCCTGGGCTACTATCGCAAAAAATACACAAATTACCCAGTAAGAAGCTTTCGTTAGACCTGACCATCGCTTCAGTTCTGACCAGGAACCGAACCGGAACTAAACCACAAGGAATCAGAACCAAATTGAAAAAAAAAAAAAAAAAAAGGAAATTACAGCGGGTACACATATTTAAAAAAAAAAAATCATTTTAATGCTCCCCTTTTTTTTTTAAACTATTTTGCTAAATTATTTTAGCTTTTTTTATGTTTTTTGGTTTTTTTTTGGTTATATTTATCCGCTTTTCGCTTTGCTTAGTACAAGTGTACTATCTTCTTTGCTTGGTGCAAAGCTTCGCAAATGTTGCAAATCTCCATCTCCTTCTCACTTGCCTTAGACTGGACATTGAAAATTGCCATATTGGGATATGACAAAAGCGAGCAGGACCACGCTCTGATTTAAATTGAGTTATAATTGTTGAGCTTGGAAAAAAGGATGGAGAGGAGACTCAACCTAAACTGTCTCGCTCCAAGACAACAGAAATAATGGCAGGGCAAGAATTAGTTGGTTGTGGCACGGATAGTGATGATGAGGAGCAGAGAATTGCATTGCAGATGATAGAGGAACTACTAAATAGGAACTAACTATAGTACTTAATTGTTCCATATGTGGAGAAGTGCTTTCAATATATTTTTTGAAGGAAAAAAAAATTCTTTTGCTAAGATAGAGAAGAGAGTTTTTTGTGGTGATTATATTTTTTTATATATATAGTAAACTAAAATAACAAAAAATGTGCAGAGAGAGAAAGAGTTGTTCTGTTGAGCTAAATATTGTGTAGCAGAAACAGTTATTTAAGCAAATTGCAAAATGCAATTTTTAAGAAATCTTGATATTATTTTAGGAGCTTTACCTTGCTGGAAAGCTGCAAATAAATTAATTTTGACTTGTGATCAAAACTTTAAATTTATAGATAAGGTTTTATAGGCTCTCGTGATGCCACATGACATTAGTACTTTTTTTTTTTTTTTGCCTAAAACGTGGCATTAGCACTTTATCAATAATAATAATTGAGGTTTTTATATATATATTTTTTATATTTTATTTTGAGTATAAGTTTGGTTTATTTTATTTATATATTTGGTTGATTTGATATATATGTTTAGTTGATTTGATATGCTCAGAATATATCAAGAGTATACCAGTTGTTATTATTATAATCATTTTTAATTCAATATTTTTTTACAATTTTTAAAATAATGAATCAACCAACAACTTAGTTTTTTAAGTTTTACTAAAATATATTAAATGTATATCAAATATATTGAATAAATATCATTTTGAATTAAAATATCAATTTTAAAAACGAACACTAAAAATTTAGCAGATATATACTAAACATATACCCAACATAAACTCAAAATATACTATAAGTATACTCAAAATAAACCCAACATATACCATTTCACTGAAAAACATAAAAATGTAAAAAAATGTTGCTGAAAAATATATTTTTATAAAAAAAATAGTCAAATAGCGTATTTTTATTAGAAAATTGGTCAAAATGTTAAAATGTAATATTAAAATTTTTTAGGCATTTATGTAAAAATTCCTAAAAAAAAATCGGAACCAAAACTGAAAATATTAAAGTTCAACTAAGATTCAAGATTTTAAGGAATCATAACCGTTTAAAACCAAAATCGATGGTTCAATTCCAGTTCGAACTGAAATAATAATTTAAAAAAAGAAAATTAAAACTTATTTTTAAATTAATTACAAATTTACTATAACCTACATAATTTTGTATTATAATATCTAATGTTATCTAAAAAAATATTAGTTATTGTTACAATTCACAAACCTATTAAAATTTATTATAAAACTTTTTCAATAACTAAAATTTACAACTAAAATAATTAATAAAATTAATATGAATTAATATTTAGTATTATTATTTATTTTGCAAAATAATAACACAATTAACACTTTTTTATTCTAAATTTTATAATTTTTATTGAAAATTGAAACAGAAACTTTAACCGGAACCTAACTGTAACCAAAACCAGAACCGTTGGATATTTTTAATTCGGTTAAGATTCTTAATTTTGAGGAATTGAGACCCCCGGTTCTAAATGAGAACGGGACCGAAATCCACCTGGTGACCATTGATACAAAAAGACTACACTTGAGACAAACATCGGGCTAAATATGATTGGAATAGTGCTTTTTATTTTATTAATTAATACTCCGACTAAAAAATGTTGGAATAATTTTTTTAGATATCTTAAAAAGGTTGGCTTCTATTAATAGTGTTAATTTTTACTCTATTTTTCATTTTTACTCCTTATTAATTCTTATTTTAAAATGTATTTAATGTAAAAAAAAATAAAATTAAATGTATTTATTATATTATTAAAAATATAAAAAAAATATATCATTTTATTTATTTATTTTTTTTATTTATGCGTAAAATAAAAATATTATAACTTTTTTGAAACGGAGAGTGTCTTTTTTTTTTTCTTTTTGAGCATTAACTTATTTGGCACATGATATTTCTCCTAAGAAAGCTATAATATTATATCTAAAAAGTTTTATAGGTTGAAAAAAAAAAGTTGGGGTATATACTTTTGGTTGAGTTTTGTGCCAATGACTAAAAATTTTATTTTATTTTATAGTCTTATTAACATTAAAAATAATTGCCATTATACTCGAAATTTTTAATTAGTAATTTGCAAATAGTAAATAAGCACATGTTAACCCTTTCCAATGACAATAACTTAATAAAAGGACTTTTCATTAATTGTCTTTATTGCTTGCAAAAATTTTAATGACTATTGTTAGGAAGAGTTTGACCATGAAATGATTATATATATATATATCAATAATCAATATTTAATTATAAATAAATTGTTATTAAACAATACTTTTATATGTGTCATTAATAATATAAAACTATATTTTATATAACATCAAAACAGAGGGTTATGCTAAAATTCACAATAACTTGTATCATTCATTTGGCCAAAATAATTAACATGGCATCTGATTCTATACATGGGAAATCATTGTGGTGAGTAGACTGTAAATTGCTTCTCTTCAATCATTGAAAGAAATTGACCATTCGAAGAAAATTAACAAGTTAATTCTCAATTTCAAATGTTTTCAGATACTTCATAGACTCAACTGTGTAAATATTTCTATCAAACACCATCATTCTGAGGGCAAATCAAGCGATTACGAGGACCAAATTATCAATAATAAAAAATACTTTCATTGGCTCTCAGAAATAAGTGAATCATTATATATATTTGCCCTGCTTTGCTTTCTGAAACATCGTCATTAAGCAGCTGGCGATGCTAAGAACTCGCTCAAAGATTCAAAAGCCTTTAATGGTTGGCAATGGAGAGGTCAAGATGCTTTTCAATGAAAGAGTTACCCACCTTTTAACTCCAAGCACAGGAAAAAGCATTTACATTTAATGACCTTTGACATTATTGCATATGTAATCAGCATAGGCTTTTGAATTTGATTTATATTTTCTCTGCCCTGAATAAGTACAAAATGAATTAGTGTCCAGCTCAAAAGAATAATAAAAAAAAAATAGAAAAATAAAAACAATTAGAATCAAAAGGACTGAGTCTTTTTCCATGAATATACAACTCAAATGCATCACTGACATTGAGTTGAACATTAAATATTCTATAAGATAACGAGGACTTGGGGCTTAACAATGAAAACTATTTTATGCACAAAGTAAAGGTAAATTTTGGACTTAATCATCAACATTTTGGACTTAACTCGAAGCATTTTAGATCATATCAATTGGCTGTTTGGATTGCACTGACCAGCTGTGCAGCAAAAATTTCAGGACTCTTTCTGATCTGTTGAAAGCTCTTTACTTCCCCAGTTCTTAAATTAATGATGCAGCATTCCATGTTAGACGATTTATTAGTCTTTTAATCCTTGGCAGGATTCAGACAGTTTAAATTATGAGATTCATTTCTGATAAGAAATTGGTCTATCAATACACATGCTTGTGAAGTGCTTACCAGACTTTTTCTTAAAGGTGTTTCTAGATTTCTTGAGGTCTCCTTCATTTGTCTTGGTGAAAAGATCAATGTACTTTTGTAATACACGTTCTTTCTCTTCAAGCATACCTAGCATCTCATACGCGTTTGCCACTTTCTGCACAATTAATTTTTCTGGAGGTTTGCGATCAAACGCTTCTAGTCCATTGAAAAGCTATGAAATCCAAGTGACAAGACCATAAAGGTTAGTTCAATGCAATGGAATGTTAAATTGTCGTTTTATGAGAAAAATAAGTAAATAAATACTACAACTTATGGTAGTGGCTGAGCAAAATATAAAATTACCAATATGTGAAAAGCACAAGCAGGCTAGCAGATGTCTAAAATAGCAACTCTAAAAAACCTGAACAACCAAGGGTTCAGCTAGAGGTGCAAATTTTTAGTACTGAAATTCAGAATTATAGTGAAAAATAAATTCAGTTCAATATCACAAGTCACTAAAGGCTTATACACTCAAAACAAGGAAAGACTGACATCTTCATTGTGCAAGAACCAAGGGTGTCTCTATCTATATTTGAAATAAATAGCATCGTTCGTCCTAGTTCAAAGAAGTCATTTCCTAATTTCAAACAAGTCAATCCACAAACTATGAAAATTGCTCACATACTTGCAATAAGCTATTGTCCTATCATGAAGATATCAACAATCCCAAGGGATCAGACTTGGGTGCATCATTATATGGCATGGAGGAGACCTTTCTACAGCTTTTAATTCACTCTACAATCATCCAAAAAAGTCTCTTTGCAGTTTGATTAACTAGAAAAGAAAAAAATTAACATAGAAATCTTCAAGACTTCTCCCTTGACTGATGTTTTTTGGAAAAAGGGTAAATCTTAAACAGAAAAATCTGTTGGTCCCACAGACATCCGTTCTGTTGCATTCCAGCCAGAATCCACAACATCTTGTACCAAAAGGGAAAATAGAATGGGTGTTGAGAAATGGTAGAGCAGAGTTTTCTCTCAAATAAACAAACACAGCACACCCAGAAAACAGGTTATCTAAACCGTCCAAGAGAGGCAGATTTGATTGATTACACTAATAGACTAACTTTATATACTTGAGAGTTTCCATAGAATAAGTACAAAAAAGAGGCTTTAACACAGCCTCATACCTTAACCGTAACTTTCCTTTAACCATATTAACACATACCTAGCTTTTTCTAACTTAAAAATAAGCTACCTTTCTACCTAACCCCACTAACAAACCTGCTGGAATAACAAGGTTCAATAACATAATTAAAATTTCAAATCACCTGCCGAAATATGAAGTAACTTGAAAGTACCCAAGTAAATTCCCAATTCTCAACACTCCTGCTTGAGAATTTTCTTTAATACTCCAAGCATTTCTCTTAGAATGTCAAATCTTTCGTTTGGAAGTGGCTTGGTAAGGATATCTGGAGGCTGGTTCTTAGAACTGCAATCCTAAAGCTTGATTTCCAAAATTCTCCTGTCATAAATTTCACCTAAGTTTTACACTGAACATTGATTCTTGAAGCCCTTTTCATAATTCTTGGATTGAATTTGAAATACAGCAAAATGACATCTTTCTTGAAAGAATTTGGTCTTAACAACTTGTGAATCATGAGGAAACTCATTTCCTAAACCAAAAACAGAAACTGAAGCTTGTTTTTCTGAAACTTTTCTCGTGTTTGTAAGCACCACAAAACCTGAACTTGAATCTTCATGACTTAATTTTGGCTTCTTCACTTGACTCCATTTTTCATCATTCATAGCATTCTCATGCACTTTAAAATCACCAACACTTTGATTGGCAAAATCAAAGTTCAAATGAGAACTCCTATCAACCATCTTGATACAAGATATCTCACTCTCATTTGGATAAAAAAAATAGTGCAGTAGCTATTGTTGAAAGACACAGAATAACCTTTCTCTAGCATCTGACCTACACTTAGCAGATTTTGATCTAAACATGGAATGAACAAAACATAAAAAAATCATTTTGATACCTTCTTTAATTTGGACAGCAATTGAGCCCTTGCCTTTGTGCCTCTACAACCTCATATTTTCTATTTTCAACTTAGTTCTATCACTTCATCCAAGGCATAGAATAGATAGTCATCACTTACCATATTGCTGGTGCAGTCACTATTGACAAACCAGGTTTATTTTGATGATTGAAGTGACTGAGCTCCTCAAGAAAGTTAACCTGTTGTGCAGGTTGCTGCTCTTGATTTTTAAGCTTGCAAAATCTTTCAATGTAACCATATCTATTGTAGTGCCTACACTACAATCTTTTTTCCACAATTTGCTTTCCTGGTGATTAGTTCTTTGACAGTGAGAACAAGGAGGAAATCTCCCTTTCTTGTCTTCAATTTTGTTGCTGTCACCTTTACTTCTTTTTTTTTCTCCTGTCTAGCAATAAATGTTTCCTCTAAGGATTCCTCCTCTCACAGATCTTCTTAGCTCTTGTGCTTGCAAGACATGCACTAGTTCTGGTACTGTAATCTGGTTTAGGTCTTTAGCATCCTCTAAAGATGAAATTTTTGTCTCAAATTTTTCAGGCAAACTAATTAACACCTTCTCCACAACCCTCTTGTTACTCAAATCTTCACCCAGTAACCTGATTTTGTTAACAAGATTCATTAATGTTCAGAATAATCTTTGACGGATTTTGAATCCTTCATTCTAAGAACTTCAAATTCCCTCCTCAAGCTAAGGATTCATATTTGCCTATTATTTTCACTGCCTTAGAACTCTTCTTTAAGCTTATTCCCAAGCTTCCTCAGTTGTTTCACAAGCCATAATCCTTGTAAAGATTCTGTCTGACACACTAGAATGTATGTAAGACAAAACCTTGAATTTCTTGTTACATTCTTTACTATATTGCTTGATTTGAGCAACCGTTGGATTGTGTAATACCTGAGATTTCCATATCTCATTTGAGCTATGAAATGATATAGAATATATGTATTCTATAGATAGTGTATTATAGAATTTATAATGGGAGTGAAACAATACCTTTATATATATTGTATATATAATGCTTGGTTTGAATATTTTATTATTTGTATGTAGTTTTATATGTTTAATTTGATTGAAAGGAGTAAGGTGTTAATGATAATAGGGTATATAATGATATGGGAAAGTGATATAAAATTTTGCTAGTGAAAAAGGAACGAAGAAAAGTTACATAAAATTTTACGAATTGGAAAATGGTTCGGTTGGGCTTTTGGGTTTCCAAGCCCAAATCTATAGTATGGCTGGCCCATGCATGATTTAAATTAGTAGAATTTTATTTTTATTAGGTTAGGAATTGATAATTAGAAGAGAAGATGGTGGGAAAGTTGATTTTGGCTAATAAGACTCCAAAGTTGACTTTTAGTCAACTTACTTAGGCTAATGGAACTCTCACTTTCTCTACATCAAGACTACATTCATTCTTTTATTTTATTCACATTATCATCTATGCTTAGTCATATAACACCTAATGAAAATCAAGATCATTGGTATTAACCAAATCATGGCCATTCATCTTGATTCCATCATAGCCATTTGATTTTTTGGAAATGAAATCACTACCATGCAAGTTGTTAACATATAAACTAAATTTTGTCCATTTATATTCATTTGTGCCATCCCATTCAAAGGAAGAAACCAAAACTCTCCTAAACACCAAACTCTTCAATTTGTTCATACTTTCAAAGAATAGCAAACTAAGATTTTACAAAGGTGAGAATTGGTGCTTAGTGAATTCTTTTATGGTTAATGTTATGGATTTAGTGTTTGGATTGAAAGTTATTTCTTTTTCTTTTCATTTCTATAGTTTGATTAAGTTAAGGAATAATAAAAGAGGGATGTATTTTATATGTCTATTGATGAATCATGCAAATTAAAGTTAAGAATTAGAAGATTATAGGTGAAATATTCATGAAAGGCATGAAACTCACTTTGGTAAAAATTTTCCCCTTTGGTTCGGCCTATTCAAAATATATGGGGAGAAATTGTTCTAAATTAATTTTAATGTTATCTAAGATCATTTGGAGTATGGAAAAGTGGATTGGAAGTGTCAAAATGAATTATGGTGATTTTATACAAAATTTAAATTTTTGGAGGCATAATTGAATATATAAGAGAAGTATATGATTTGATAATTATTTTTGATGTTTGAATGATGCTATATAGTTAATATGATATTAATTTCATGATTCTAGGATCAATTTAAGGTTTGAATATGAAATTATAAGTTTTTCCCAAATTCATTATATTATGGGAAATTAGGAATTTGTAAGAATCAAAGTAAATTGATTTCAATTGAATGATGAAAATGAGTTAATGGAATGTTAATTAGATGAATCCGTGTTTAATTTAAAGTTTGGGTATGAAATTAATGTTTTCTCCAAATTCTAGGGTTTATGGAGAAATTTGAGATTTTGGAATTTGACTTGATTTAATGAAATTGGTTGGTTAATTGAGTTTATATATGATATGGTTTAATGAATTTAAGATCAATTTGGAATTTCGTTGTATGGAATGATTTTTTCTCAAATTGATGGAATTGGCTATTTAAGGATTTTGATTTATAAAGTGTAAATTAGTACCATAAATTAATAGAAAATATATTTGCCTTGATTCATGTGATGTAAATGAAATGGAATTAAGGAATTGAAAAAGGAAAGGAAGTAAATTCTTGATATGATTAATTGACTATTATACATATAATGTTTGATTAAATGATTAATTAGGTAATGTGTGTATGTGTAATATTTGATTATGGTTAAGGAAGGGATAAGTAAGGTATGGTTAATAAGGTTAAAGGGATAGAAGTTAATATACTATTTATGTGTTGTAGAATCGAAAGGAAAGGGTATTATCCGCGATATCGAGGAGTTGCGTTTTTAGTCACATTATATTAGGAGTTGAGGTGAGTACAAATAGTATTATTGCTTTTGTGCCTTGAATATGAGCTTTTCATGCTCAATTAATTCTTACTTGAAATGCATTGCAACTCTTTGGCAAAGAGTTATATGTTTATTGATTAATGAGCCAAATTGATAAATTATTTCTTTATGGCATTTGGCCAAATGTGCCTAATATTGTTTTGGTCTCTTAATATGACTAATTATGGGAATTTAAATTGTAATTGATATGTTATCCATTGAATCATTTCATGGATAGAAAAGGTATATTATTATAATGATATAATGATAAGCAGAATACCCCTCTGATGTGGGATAATACATCGGATCTTGTGCACAATGGTAATGGAACCTACGGATAGGGTAAGAGTATCCGAACCTTAGCTGGGAAAGGTTTAATGACCCCAGTATGTATGACCCGATCAGTTGTACGTGTGACTAGGTACGTGGAGTGAGCAAGGCGTAAGCCACCACTCGATTGATTATGGGGGAAATAGATCATTTCCGAGAAAGTGAATGAATTCTGCTAAAGATATATTAATTGTTATAAATATGAGATTTGTTCTATAAGAACAATTTTGATTAATATCGTTGTTGTTAAAAAGGAACTATTGTGATTTGTTCAATATTGTTCATTTCATAT